>CAAKHG010045266.1:0-36975 GCA_901007715.1 Dactylopterus volitans
AGTGGCCTCTTCCAGCAGGATAATGCTCCCTGCCACAAAGCAACAATGCTTCAGGAATGTTTGAGGAACACAACAACCAGTTCAAGGTGTCGACTCGGCCTCCAGGTTCCCCAGATCTCAATCTGATCCAGCATCCATGGGATTCACGTGAGCTCCACCTCACAACTTCCTGTATTTAAAGAATCTGGTGCCGACATCTTGGTACCAGACACCTTCGGAGGTCTAGTGGAGTCCAGACCTGGATGGGTCAGGACTGTTTTGGCAGCAAAAGGGGGACCTACACAAAACCCAGGCAGGTGGTCATAGTGTCATAGCTTATGGGTGCATTTTTGAAGGAAGACCTTAATTAGACCTTCAGACCTACAATGTCAGTGCCTGGTTTGACCACAATTTTGCCTCGTGCAGTGCGACACATCGTCTTTGCACAAATTTAACAAACTTGTAAACACAACGACAGAAATAAGTCTGATGGGAGTTTACGCAATTTCTTTAAACATAGTTCCGCTTAACCAGGTTTTCTGTGAAATCTACCCAAATGCCATCTTAAACATGTATAATCTCCTGGTATCTCCTCACACACGGTTACTTCAGAGACTGATCACAGTTGAGAGCTTTCCCACATACAGTACATAGCGGAGTTGGAAAGCATTGTTTTAATGATGATAAAGCTTTTAATTATTCAGTGCAGCTCAGCAGGTGTGCTAATAGTTAAAAAAAAAAAAAAAAAAAAAAAGTAGCTGTGGCTATTATCTGTCACTGGGATATTTTCATTCTTAGCACTGCCTAAGTCTGATTAAAGCTCCCCAGCTCATTGCTATGCTTTTCAATACAATAACTGCGAGTTGTGATAAACAACTTCTTAATTGCAAATGCCTGAAGTGTGACCGGTGTGTCGCAAGTTTGCATTGCCTTCCACCGCGGCGCGGCAACAGCAGATGGTGAAATGCATACCGAGGTGATTCAAAGCACTAAAAGCTGCTTTATTAATTCACATGGATTCTAATTGACTTCTATTTCTCTCTATCGTTTCCTTCCCCTCCTCATTATTTCATTTGATTTGATTTGTGTTGACAAAAGGGAGTTTAAGTGCAGTTTGTTTCTTGGGGTACACAAAATATGTTTTCAAAAAATAATGTGCACATCGGAATTAATCATCCTCTGAATATTCATTCCTAAATGATGATTACCATCTTCAACGCGTAATAAATCACAAACCGTCCTCCCTCCGATAAGGACGTAATTGTCTTCCGGGGTCTGCAGACATCAGTGGGCTTCCAGAGATCCTACTCGTCTCTCTCGCAAAGTAACGATTGGTCCTCGGTGTTGGATAATCAATGTGTAATTATTCTTTCAGTGGGAAACGGAATGAATATGCAAAGGCGAGGACACATGGGCTCAATCTTTCTATTGAGTTTTAATCACTCTGATGAAATACTGTTTTGCCCCCATTTCCATGTGCGAATAAATCAATGCCATAAAAAGAGATAAGAGAACCTTCCTTTCTCCTCTCACTCCGTCTCCGTCTCCCTCCCGTTATAAATCTACGGGCCCGTTTCATCATTCAAATTTGTTTTACAGTAAAAATTTCCCATGCGAGTCATATCGGTTTGTAAAGAGGCAAATATAGATTTTTACAGGTTGGCCGCGTCTATCTGGCGGAGCTCTGCGATAAACAGCGCCCAGTAATGTGAATTCCACCTTGAAAGGAGAAAAAAAAAAAAAAATGTTTTTGCTGCATCATCGCTGTATCATAAACACTGATTATCTGGTCTAAAGCGGTGTGATCGTTCCACTTTGGAGAAAATGCGCGCGCGAAAAATCAACAACCTCAAAACATTATTATTACCGTTGTGTAATACAAGCCGATTATGAATTCAGGGCTTACTCTCATCGGGCCCTGAATGGCGCACGCTGGACATTTTTATTGCACACACACGCGCATGTGCGGCACGCGAGCGCTCCGGCGCTCTGTCACCTTCTTGTTCTCAGGTGACAGCGGCGCCACCGCCGGCGCGTCCTAACCTCTGCTGTGGCGAGTCTTTTTAAAATTGTTCCCCTTTAAATTATTCATCACAACGTGTTTGTCAGCCCGGATCCCGGTGTGCTGCACAGGGTCTTTAAATATTGAGTAGATATTGTATCTAATAACACCGGAGTACGCACTAAACTCCGTAAAGTGACTATCAGGGAGTGCGTGAGTCATACGCCGGCGAGGCTCCAGCAGCAGAGGAGAATCCCGCTGCATGTGTCAGCATCACCGTGCTGTATGAAAAACGGTAAACAGTGTGAGAGCGTCTCATTGAATCGGCCTCCCACTCAGATCCAGACTTTTCTGGCAGTCTGCTGGTGGGAAACAGGGGGGCCGGGATTAGATGCGCATTGTTCTGATACTCCAGAGACCCCCGGAGTTCAGGACCAGCTCTAATTGTGGCTCCGGAGCGGAGGATGGTTTTGACCTTTACTGATCTATTTACTCACAAACATCTCTATCGCTGCAGACGCGGCTGGTCATCTTCCCTGTGAGAGATCCACCACAACTCCAAAATATCTTCGAAATGGACATCTAATTAAAACAAAGGCCTGCTTCATAAGATAGCACACGCAAACAAACGCACACACACACACACACACACACACACACACACACACACTATCACAGGAGAAGAAACCTAGCACAGCCATTTTCATATCTGTACAGTACACATTTAAAGTGAATTAATTAAAACTAGTTTAGGGTTACATTTCAGTTTAAATCTGCCCCAAAGGGACGTCTTCCTCAGGACTTGTTTGCAACAATAGCATTTATTCGGGGCTAAAAATAAAAGCCCAGTGAATATTCAAGGTTGCTAAATGTTCATTAAATAATATTTGGTTTCTCTTGGTGTGACGTCATCTCGCCGGTATAAACGTGGGTGTAGTTGGCCGGTGTCGAGTGGATGAGACTAAACTGCTGTGTGACAACACAAATGGACCGACGACTGTTTGCATCGTTTCATTGTGGCCATGTGAAGAAGTATAAACATGACACGGCGGTATTCATTTACCAGAGAGAAGAAAATCATCCATCGAGCTGTGCTGCTACATTCTCTCCTCCCTGAGCGATGCAGTTTAGGCCGTGGAGGTCAACCTTTTTGACCTGAAACATATTACTGTGCTTGATGGAAGTGTGGTAGAACTGCGCTCCATGAAAACGAGCCCTTGTAAAGAAAGCTTTGCCACTACACTGTTACAACTAGGCAGCAAAACCTATTTCACGATTTGCTAATGTATGTATGCACAGTACATAAATCTATATTCATATACACACACCGATCAGCCATACCAGTGTGACCACTGCACGTTCACCACAGAATGTAATGCAACCGCTCTGCGATAAATTCTCCTTTCAGTAGTTTTATTTTGAGTTTTCATTAAATCTGTTTGGGAGATGTGTTGACATACTTTGATGGTTGTTAATGAGATAATGGCTGAGTGATTTGCGATGCTTTTGAATTGTACAGGGTGACACTTGGATGTGTCCCTAATATTCTGTCACCCTAATGCATATGAATGAGATGACCAAAATATTAGGGACGCCCCTCAGTGTAACCCAGTGAAGTACCACAAATTACAGTTGCAATAGAAAAATTAAAATCGAAGCACAAAACTCCATAAAGGGAGAATCTATTGCAGGGTTGTTGCATTCTACTGTATAGTTAACATGCAGCCGTCATAATGTTATGGCTGAACAGAGTGCTGTGAATATATATAGACTTTATAAACACCTAAAGGGCATGACCGATGTCTAAACGTTTCTTAAATTCACAATCCTTTATAAATATGACAGTTTTTTTCTTATAAAATCCATGTATTATTTATAGAGACATTAATAAAAATGGCAAAATTATGGAAATGCCAATAATACTGGAGCAGTCCCAAAATTTAAAGTGTTTTTTTCACTTGGACCATTTGTCACCACCAGATTAAATAAAAATTGGCAATTTTTTTCTTTTTTTTGCATAATCCTGCTGACAGAAAAACTAAATAACAAAGGGCAATGAAAACACAACCTTGCAGGGGATGTAACAATACCTAAAACCTCATCAAAAATCCACAATGTATTACAAACTGAAACACGTTTAACATTCCTATTAAGGCATCATCAAGTCATCAGCGAATGTTAACTATTTCTACTCTTCCACATATTTCTCTGCAACTACTAATAAACTTAGCACAAAAAGTAAGGACATTTGTATCGGATAGATTATTCCATTGTCTTAACAGCGCTTCTTGGCAATAAATATCACGCTGTTGGAAAGCCTGTTTAATGCCAATGTCGAACAGCTTATTTTGCTGTTGCTATAAATTTTGTTTTGAGCTTCTGGTACCTCAGGTGCTGACAATCAGGTGGTGGAAGAATGGGATGCCGTCCCACAGCAGTGTGTGGCCAGGCTGGTGACCAGCATCGCGAGGAGGAGGTGCCAGGCTGTCGTAGCCGTGCGCGGCGCTTCCACACAAAGCTGCTTGTTAAATGAATAAATTGTTAAATTGCCAATATGTCTTGTTTCTTCAGACTTCAATCATTAAATGCACCAAACAGCCACCAAACAAGAGTCAACAGCAGAATAAGACGTCTGGCACTGGCAGAGAAGGTTTGGCCAATTTTTCATGGGTGCAACCCAAATACTCGGCTCTGCTGCTCATCCCACAAATGCATGTTTCTTACAAACGTGGCACCGGTTGAAAGGGAAATAAAACAGGCTTTCCAACGGTATGAGATTTATTGCCAAGAAGCATTGTTACAACTACAAAAACAAAAAACAAAACTACCAAAACACAAATCTCCTTACTTTTTGTTCTAAATTCAAAAGTGTTGAATGTGTCACCACATTTAATACGTACTTCATCATCCCTTTTGTCTCAGTTTATACATTAAACTCATGAACTGGCATGCCATGATTTGCCTTGAAAGTGGTAGTGAAAACTTGAAAAATCTTCTTCGTATGAGGGTTTGTAATTATGCTGTATTTAGTTGCTGATTTTCCATTAACGATCCTGCACCTAATTTAAAAGTTGAGGGATTTGCCACAATGAAAAATTGAACACTGGTCATGCAAAGAACAATGTAATTGGATCAGGCAGATATGTTGTAAAAAAATGATTAATTCATGAAATTATCGCAGATAATGAGATGCAAAGTAACACCATCTCATGCTGATAAATGCTTCTATAATTGGGCAAACAACAGTCAGAGCATTAACAGCATGTATGTATGTCTCATCTCAAAGTGCGTGACATCTGTAAAGTTAACATTCAGGCTTTTTCATGTTGAATATAGAGTTATATTCCAAGAAATAAGTGAGAAGTTTATGATCATAGATCTCGCAACAATAGTTTGGCAGCAGCCGTTGCTCGAATGACCACAACTGGGCGATCTGTTTAAAAGGTACAATGTGTAGGATTTAAAATTAGTCATATTCCAAACGCCAAACCGAACAAGGGCAGCATATTGCCCGACATGGATATCCTTCCCAATAGCACAAAACCCTGAAAACCCTGAAATGTTACCATAGCAGAGACTGGATGGTGAAACTCTCAACATACTAATCAAATGACATAACAATTCTCTCTTGGTCACAAGCTTTGGGTCGTGATCAAGAGAAAGAGCTTGCAGATACAAGCAGCCAATGAGATTCCTCCATAGAGTGGCTGGGCTGGGCCCCTGGCCTTCCCTGCTGCCATCGCCTCTACAGCTCCAAAGTGGTATTCCTAGATGGGATCGATATTACAGGTCTTTAAAAGGGAGAAATTTGTAATAATGCTAACAACCTAGCACCCTATATCACATGCTCCAAACCAATAGAGGGGAATGTGATTAAAAGGAGCCTTGCTAATTGGACAACTCCCACCCCATCTTGGCGCAAAAGTGAGTCGCAAACGCTGGGTGAAGAGATCCAAGTCGAGCCTCGGCACCTCCGCACCACAGAGACGACGGCCTCCAGAGGGAAAAAAGAGGCATTACAACAGAATCCATCGCCGGCCGGTTAGCACACTTACAAATGACCACTTTAAGCCTGATGTAACTAAGTAAATAAGATTAAAACAGCCCAGTAGTTTTTAGATGTTAAGTTGTTTTTGGAAATATTAAATCAACCTCAGAGTCGTGATCGCTGGCCCTCTGCCTCTCTGGGACGTTACCGGAGCAGACAGAATTAACGGGCGGCACACGGAGGAGGCTTTCTGCAGCGTTGCTCACACAGCATGTGTCGAGCAGCCACAGGGGACCAAGTGAACAGCAATAAAAGAAGATGAGTGAGGGATTTGGATAAGTCACCCAGGATCACCCCATTATATGAGCTATTCCTTTTTAAACCCTCATCAGCATAGCGGGGATTTCCATTGCAGCTTTAGCATCGCTCCAACAAGACTACAGTCTCCCGAGAGGAAAAAAAAAAAAAGAAAGTTCTTTTTAAACCTCTGATTCAGCCGTCACTTATCAGCTTGCGAAAATAAAAGGTCCCCTCATTTCAGCTTCAACAGACATTATTAATTTATCTTTCAATGTGGCGTCGCCGCAGGATGTATCAAATGACAATGCCCCCCCCCCCCCAGTTTTGTGGCGACTTCCTGCTTGTTGTGTAGCTGTCAGACCCCAAATCTTCGCCGTTTTGGCTCACCCCTACTGCTCCCACGGCGCCGTGTTCAGCTGCTGCACGCAACTGATTTCAAAGAAAAGGCTCCAGCAACCCCACTATGCACCATGTGTTCAGCACCAAACGGCAAACAGGCAAAATTAGTGTCTGGCTGGTGAAAACAGAGGAGCTTTTAGCGACTCGGGAGCCAGATATTTCCCCCAGGAGCCGATGAGAGACCAAAAACAGGGCTGCAGGAGAGATAATATTGCACTTGGATTCACCAGGTGGACCACAAACAACTCCAAATGAATCATGATCTGGCTCAGTAACTGTCTGGGTGTATAAATAAGCAAAAGTTTGAAGGAGGCCACAGGAAGGCTAAAGGAGACTGAAATATCGGTTACTGCAGTTTCAAGTCATTTGCAGACTCCAGATGAAATTCGATAGGTCCCCCTCGGACATGTTGGCACAGGAAATATACATTTATCCAACATGTTTGGCAGTCAAAAGGTCCTGAGGTGAAGATTGGTTTCATTCAAGCAGCCGTGTGGCAGCCGGGGACCATGCAGTTTCATTTTCATTCAGCAGCATATATCAAGGGTAGGTGAAATAACCGCTGGTGACGCAAAGTCGACGCACACCGAGTTAAAGTAATCTCAGCTTTGAGCAACCGTCAATGCCTTTGATGAACAAATGAGAAATATACCCGATTGCTCTCATCAAGCCAAGCCTGGAATGTCGGAGAACGATCCCAACACGTCAAGACTGCCGTGGCTCCCTGAGGATCGATTCCATCGTCGATTGGATACTGGTGAGGGATCAGTTCCAGTTCCCTCTTCTACACTGTAGCCGCACATCTGAATTTAATCAACAAGTCCAGCTGTCTCAAATTGTCCTGATCTGATTGTGATGCAAAACACAACGGCTGATGGGAACATCAGTAGATTTGCAGGTGTTTTATGTACTGAACACGCTGTGGTTTTTATATCATGGTGAAGAACCCTTGTTTAAAGTGAAGGAATGAAGAATGTCCGAGGACAGTGTGATTATTCGTCATAAACGCAGGCGCTTTCGCTCCGAAATGATAAAACGTACGGCCATCAGCCGCGACATTATGACCAGTGCATGTTTACCATATAATGCAACCACCCTGCAATAAAGTCTCCCTTCAGGAGGAGTTTTATGTTGAATTTTTATTGAATGATTGTTTGAATGATTGTTACTGGGACTGTAATTGGTGATGCTGTTGAACTGTGGTTGAAATGTTATGGCTGATCGGTGTAAATCAATATACAGAAAAAAAAGACATTTGCTCTTAAAAAGACTGTCCTTTGTTTAAATGGTTAAAAAGTTTAGGTATGATATCAGCGATATTGCCCTTGTGTAACTTGTGGCCCATTCACACTGGAATGTCAACCAGCAACCAACTGACAAGGAAAACGGGCAACGAGCAAGTTGCTTTACGTTTTCACAACTTGGACCCGGAAACATGATGCTGTTTGAGCTTCTAGGACGACTCAGAAGAAGATTCCGATTCACGGACGTTCATTCAGCCATGCATCCCATCCTCAGTTTTCCATCTGTTTCCCCCCCACTCCTCTCACACGACCCACCCGCACCCCTCGCCCCATTCCCCTTCCCCTTCAGCTACAATATGTGTTTTATTGATCACAGGGCTGTTACTTGGATTGCTAGTTGTACTTAGATGTCAATGCCCTTGCTCAGCCAGATCAGTCTCGCAAATAACACTGGAGACTCCTGTAGCAGCTCTGCAGCAGAGGATTCCTGCAAAAGCCTCACGATTGCAAACTGCCGCATTATCTGAACGGGGTAACAAACTGCAAATGTTTTTACATATTTCAGTTGGGAGCCTTGCGCAAAAATTACTACCCATCTCAACCCATTTACAATATTGTACATGTCCACTTAAACGAGGATGTCCTAGAAAAGAACGACTGCTTAATGACGACCGACTCTCCTACCTAAATATTTTAGCTTCTCTCTTTGGAGGACGGCGGATGTCCAGAGAAGAAAAGTCCTTGCCGTGTGCTTCAAGTGAACTTAAGTCATCCTACACAAAAGGGAGAGGCAATTAAATATTGATTGGACCTCTTTGAGAGGAAATGGATGTGGTCGGCTGCAGCCATCGGCACAAAACACGCAGTCAAATGCTGCATGATCCTTTTGATCGGCTCTGAATTAGGAGGGGGAAAAAAACGAAAAATATAATATAGCTGACTATCAATGCATGGATGTTTTACAATTTAACTTCCCATAAATACACCAAAAATCTGTGGGGTAGAAGTGCCTCTACTCTCCTGAAGTGCACTTAAAAGGACCTTGGAAATTCAAGTTATATTGACCACTGGATGTTTTGGGCAACTGGCCAATGACACATCTAGGCAAACTCTGTTCGCGCCGTCATATTTTATTCCATAGCCACACTAAATAGCCACTGTAAGTGTGTATGAAGGCATAAATGATTGAAGCCCGCAGACTAAAAGCCTCCACACCCAGGGTGCTGCAGAAAGTTTCAATACAAAGATTGTGCGCAGCATTTTTGTACACCGTGTACGCACACCGAGTTCAGTGCAAATTTAGATTTATGCCTTCAAGAAAGGGAATTTTGGGTGCAACCTTAGTTGGAATGGAGACTAAGAGCCTTTGTGACAAGTCACATGGGACGGAGGTGCAGAGCAACAACACTAACAAGCTGCTCGCCCGCTTTTCTGGCGTTCTGGTTTGTTATTTAACTCGGAAAAGCCCAACACCGGAAATAAGACGAGACACTGATCACTGCTCGTCACCGCCCAAAGAAAACTCAATCGTCGGGTCATTGTTTTTTGCATGCAAAATTTTGCAAAACAAAAGCCATCCACTCAACTAAATGGAACACATCAGCTGAGCCCAAACTTCGTCTCAAAATTCCAACTTGAACTCAAGGGCAGATCAGGGAGACCTATAAGCAAGACAGAACCCATCAGAGCCCCGACCCATTTGTTCTTGTAGCAGAATGGAATGTTGGATCTACAATGGACAACTGAGTGGCTCATTACCATTTTTCTTATTGTGAGAAATATGTCATTACATTTTTCGTGACTACTTTGAGGTTAAAAGGCCGATGTGGCCTTTTCCTGACTTTTTGCATCAATTTGTTCCAGAAATGTGGTCAGACAAAGTTGATTGTTATGTGTGAGCTGCCATTAAAGCATTAGAGCTTTTAAATGGCTTGAAAATAACATTTAGTAATAAAAACGAGCTTTTAGAAATGAGTCCCTTCTGTCAAACCTGCCGAATGGTGCACCGCCATTTTGGAAACGAGGTCCCGGCAACCCAAACTCACACGTTGTTGCCACATGACCCAACCAGGACGTTCAACGAGTATCACTCAGAACTTCAGTCAAGTGTAAAGCTGTTTAAGTAACTTTCCAGAGCATTTAAAATGGATGCTGACAGCTGGGTCACACTCCCCGGACCATCAGGACATCCCCTTCACTGTAATCCATCCACTCACCAGAACTGTTTTCATTTTGCAACATCCGACGCCCCCTCACTGTTGCTGCACCTGCCTATTTCAAAGTAGAGCATGTGGAACCTTGTCTTCTAGAGATTAATCCCATGGAATTTACATTTCACTTTATTTTTGAGTGCAGCCTATATTCTGGGTAGATGATGCTGATTACAAAAATGCACGTGGATTGTTTATTTGACCTGTATCATAATGTGACATGGCCATAAAGTTCTCTGACTGATTGGGTTTCGGGACAGGAAAGGCAGAATTAGGTTCGAATAAAGGCAAGAGTTTGGATTACAGTTTCCCAAAAATTTTGTGAACCCTGTTGCCATGGTTACAGTAATACCGTCGCGCTTCAGGTGCACTGGTGATTGCAATGATATGTGAAACAGTACCTTGATTTTGAGGAGAATAAAATTCTATTTCTCGCCAACAGCCATTCATTTTGTTATTCTTTGCCAGCTATTTGATATAAAAGCAAAGTCTCTATCTTACTTTTTAAAATTTTCAGGTGACTGAAAAGCGGATTTTGAATTTTATACCATGATGGTGGAAAAAAAAAAACCCATACATGATAGCTGGAAAATTGAAATCTGCATGTTCCAGGCAACAAGGCAGGATCTTCTCCGACTGATCCATGTGGACGCAGTCGCAGCAGCGCATTGTTGTTGAATTGCAGAGCAACGCTGGTGAGGATTGAAAAAATAATGAGAGAAAATATCAGACTTTCCAGTCTCATCATCCTGTCATAACCCTGTCTCGCTGCACAGCCTTGGCAGCTCTCGGGGTGTGCGTGTGGCAAACATAATGCTTTCCTGGGCGACGGCTGGCTGCAACCACTAGTGTCAACTTCCCCGTATCCAGCCCAGAGCAGGAGAAAGCTACTAAAGTTACCAATCACTTTCTTATTTTGACGTACTCTAATGTGACAGCCCACGAACTGACGTGTTCATTGCGAGCGGAGCCCCGCTGCAGAGAGTGTGGAAGCCAGTTAGCAAGACATTCTTGCAATTCACATCAGCGCGCACGCCGTTTTCCTTGCAAGTTTGTCTCATTAGGGCTCGGTGTCGGAAAAAAGGCCTTTGGAAAGTCTGACAAAGCCTCTAAACTCTACATGCATCTGTCCCACTGCTACAACACCGCCAGGCACACCAGTCCGGCCACTGGAAAAATTACAAAGCTGCCAACCCTTGTTACTGTTGATACGCTATGATCAATACCTTCCAGGAGGTTTTAATATTTTTTCACCACCCGAAAAGTTTCAATCAGTGCTCTCTGTGCTATATGAACAGATTAATTTGCATGAATTGTGAGTGGCTAAATTGAATTTATTCCTCCGCGGGCCCATTTTTGTCACTGTAAATCTACCGCGGTGGAGGGAGAACATGTGGGGTAATTGAAGCAACGGCAGGCCCAACCGGAGAGCGCCAGATCAGGTGCCAGGATACAGTGGAGAGGCTTTAATAAATCAGTGTCAGGTAAACAGACTGCAGCAGAGAGAACAAGGAGCAGGAGTAGGTGTCAGTGTGACAGGCGGCGCAGAGAGGAACAGGAGCAGCGGCGCTGGGATGAAGAAGCTCCTACTGCTCCCTGAAGAGCTCTTCAGCGGAGCGGAGATGGCGAGAAGAAGAAAATAATAAACACTTTGCTACGCAGTCAACCGGCATCTCTGGCTTTGGCGTTGGGAGCAGAGAGCATAATGGCATAAGATGTGTTTCCAACTAAGTGTCTGCTGAGACCATAATCACATTATGCATAACATTTTGCGGCTGAATACAACGGGCCCTTTTACCTGCACGGTGGGACATCGCGGTGCGTTCTTTTGGGGAGGGTAGAAGGAGGGTTTTTTGCTCCGTTTGCAAATACCAAACCTGCCTCGGCGCCGTTCTCGACGGGGCGGATGGCATGAATGCAAAAACACAAAAAGTTACACATCTATACTTGTGCAGATTTTATAGACTTTTTCGGTTCAAATGCTGTTGTATTAAAATAAGAGCACCCAGTGGAGATAGGAGGCAACAGATATGGGGTGAACTTGCATGTGAGGCAGCCCGGCACCAAACTGGAGACCCGACAGAGGCAATCAAGTTCTCTTTCTCGGTGGACTTCCCAGCGACACTGTACGTGTTCATTATGAACCCCGGGCACGTCACTTAAGTGGGCTAACTCCTATCGATCCCTCAGCCTCGCCACCCGCAGCCACGACTTCTTAAGCTCAGCCAGCGCTATTGTCCACGCATCGCAGCTATTGCACAAATCAAGGGGGAACGGCTCCTGAAATGCTATGTTAACACTTCCATCAATTGGCTCTGTGTGGACAGAGACATCCAGAAACAATGAAAAACATGCATCAAAAATCACGTCTTGATATACACAATCAAGCAAAAAAAAAAATTATGACCACTGCACGTTCACCATAGAATGTAATGCAACAGACCTGCAATAAATTCTCCCTTCAGGAGGAGTTATGTTTGTTTTTTATTGAATTCATATGAGAGAGGTGTTGACATCTGAGTGATTGTTATTGATGCTGTTGTTACTGATGCTGTTGAATTGCACTGAGAGGTGTCCCCAATATTTTGGTCATCCCACCCATATGCGTCAGGGTGACCGAAATATTAGAGACACCAACCTTGTGTTAAAAAGGAAACCGTGTTTGCATTAAAGTGCAAAGGTGCAAATTAGGTGTCAGATGCAGGCGACAGCTCTGGAGGGGTCACCCGCTGGTCTGTAAAAGGACACTGCTTTCAGTTACCTGTTTCTTATTAGAGGTTTGACATTGGAAAAAGTGAGTCAAGACTGTCTTTTATGATGATTATCACCTAACTCAACCAGATTACAGACTTTCCTTCTTGTTAATGACTTTCCATAATACCGATCTGTCATTCAAGAGATAACAGTCACTGTAATGCAAAGGGAGCTGTAGTTCTACTTGGATTTACTAGGCTACCAGGCTTTAGGGGCTAAATACACACCAGTCAGCTATAACATTCAGATCAGTGCACGTTTACCACAGAATATAATGCAACAGCCCTGAGGTGTCCCCAGGATTTTCACACTCTAATGCATGAGTGGGGTAACCAAAATACTAGGGACACCTCTCAGTGTAACCCAGTACGGTTTAAAAGCATCAGAGATTAAAGTCCCAACAACAATCGTTCAAATATGGCAACACCCCCCTCAAAAAGATCCAATGAAAATTAAACACAAAGCTCCTCCTGAAGGGAGAATTTATTGTAGGGCTGCTGCATTATATTCTATGGTGAACACGCAGGGGATTTAATGTTATGTGGATGTGGGGGTGTATATTACTATAAAATATTTTTATCATTTCCCCTTAAAGGTACCAGTAGAGAGGGGGAAAGGGTGTGTTTCACTTCCCTGCTGCTAATGTTTCCCCCCCCCGCCGGTTTGATGTGCAGGATATGCTTTTTTCCGAGCTTAATCCAACAATAATGTGCCATGCTTGAAATCAATAAACCACGTTTTAAGTATTTTGATGTTTTCAAGTGTAAACACTAAATTAACCCACATGTACATTTTATTGTACAACAGGGACAAGGTACGTTATTGATGGAGAATCCTTTTTCACAGGATACATTGTGTAGCAATTTGGGAAAATAGAGCTGCGCATTTAATAAAAACAGGAGAATTACATTGAGAACACCTGGATCCAGTCCAGGAATGTCATGAATGAAATGAGCTGAATATTTACCTCCATGTTTCATGCAGCTGTTTTGTAGCTGATGCACCAAAGACATTCAGTAAATCCAAAATGCAGAGCGTAAATGACCACCCCCCCCCCCCAATTTTTTAAAAATCAGGCATGCTGGTTAAAGCAAAAAGGTTAAAGCAGTCACTTAAGGACGTGTATGTTTTATATTTCTCCATTTCAAAATGTAAGAAAGACTTTAAATTAAGACAAAAGGAAAGTAAGAGAATGGAGCAACGACAAATTTACAGTATTTCTAAACTCCCCATAA
Organism: Dactylopterus volitans; assembly: GCA_901007715.1. Classification (NCBI taxonomy): domain Eukaryota; kingdom Metazoa; phylum Chordata; class Actinopteri; order Syngnathiformes; family Dactylopteridae; genus Dactylopterus; species Dactylopterus volitans. The sequence goes on from CAAKHG010045266.1 coordinate 14,112, forward strand.
ACCCGCCATGCAGCCTTTCATCATCCCAAGAATATAGACTCATCTAACATTAATGAGAAGTTGAACAGGGCTTGGACAAAAGAAAAAGTTGGCTCGGAAATAAACTAAGCAGATTTAGAGGAGACAAAAGCCTCTGGGTCCCATTAAGACTGCAAAATTTATGGTTTATAACAAGCAGGTCTGATGGGTAGTTCATGTCAGGTAACAGGCCTCTCAAAAACAAGGAAAAAAAAAAAAAACAGATCATGAGTGAGTGTCATAAGTTGCCAGTGTAAGTAGAGCTGACTCTTCTCTGAATTCGCAATTTTTAAAAAAGTCAGAAACAAGAAATTAAAATCGGTGATTCCCAGTGAAACAATATTCCTCTGCGAGTGTTTTGAATTGGTCACAGGGAGAAAAATCGGCATGTTTCATCCAACTCTGCAACACTTGTGAGACACATCGAGTATGCAGGAGAAGAAAAACGGAGCTAACTAATGCATATTTGTTTCAACGGCATTTACATCAAAAAAATACTGTAATTCGACTGTATTTTTTTACTTGCTTTGGAATATTTAAACGCGCAGGCAATTTTTCCTCGTTATGTTAAATGACGGATTTTTTTTCTGATTTCCGCAAAACCCAGTTAAAGTTTAATGACGCCAACTGAGAGGTGACCGGGTGCATCCTTGTTCAGCGGCGGAAGTGGAAAAAGACACACTAAAACGGTGATTTGCAGGAGAAGCCAGCCTTGCACAAACAAATCAGCAGCCACTTCCCTGCTCTTCATCCAATCTGTATTCAGGCCCGGTTGTGCTCATCCAGCACGGATCATTTTGAATCAATGGACAGTAATGCACCAACAATGCTCCAGTCAGATGCGCCACCTCCTCCCCCACGCAAAGGCAACCGGAGGCGCAGCGACTGAAGACGCCTCTCTCGTCTGAGTGCTGGAATGGCCAGGTGTGATTCCCCGCACACACTCGTCGGATTCGTCCAATCGCCATACAAAGCAGGACGCATTGTCCAAGCCCTGGGTCGCCTGAATTCAGGCGCCTGATTACTGCAATGTGCATAAATTAGCCTCGGCGAAAGGACATGGTATAATTTCTGGGCTGCTGTATGGGCGGCGGCGTGTGTGTGTGTGTGTGCGCGCGCGTGTGTGTGCGTGCCTGTGTGTGTGTGCGGGCACGCGCCCTGGCTGTCTATGAAGGATGTGAAAAGCTTCAATGAGTCTTTGTTAACAAACCCAGAATGATGTATTGCAGATAGAAAATATCACGCATAAAATACAAACAGTACACACAGGCACAGGCTGAGGGTCTGAAAGGGGAAAAAAAAAGTTTTTTTGGAATGGATTATGACGCTTGCTCGTCATTTCACGACTGGGCTCTGAAGACATTTTATATTCTCAAGTGGAACGACCGAGCTATTAATATAAGGACGAGTCCCGGGTGATGAAGGAAAATCCCCCTGTATTCTGATTTACAGTGGAATTGGAACGTTGTAAAGGGATTACTCCCCATTAGCTAGCCCTGCCAGGTATTTAAACTACAAATTAACATTTCCAACCTGAGCTCAACTGACGGCGCTTCACGGCGGCTGCCTTTGCATTCACTGCATCGCAGGCAGTTATAAAATTCATTCTTAAGGTCCTTTTCAGAATATGCTGTCTCCATGCACATATTGAGTAAAGCCTCCAAAACCCCCTTTATCCTCATTTTGGGCCGCTATTGTTGAGCTAGCTGGATATTCTCTTGACAGGCTAATAAATATGAATACTGGACAGGCCTTAATAGCAGGAAAGCTGCAAATACCCTCAAAAATTTCAAAGAAATTTAAGCCCAGTGTTTGAGCAAAAAACCCGGCTGGGGATGCTGCTGATAAAACTGTCAAGGATTGTGGAACCACCGCAGCTCTGCTTGGATATTTAAGGTCACTATGCTGATGCAAAAAGCCTGCCTCCAGACAGCCTGGGTATGTCAATGACTGGAGAGGGACCCTCCTCAGCTTTTACTACACACTATTCAGGCAATATTCACCAACTTCCCGTCAGGAGTGAGACGTCAGCGCGCTCGGTTGCCAGCGCGCCCGCCGAGCCCCGTTAATCAGCATGGCTCGCGAGTGAAATTTAAATCCTTTAATTACAAACTAGATTGCTGTCTCTTCCCCCCGGATCTGACATATGCCCGCTCGCCGCCGCGCCACTCTGCGCTGCACGGGCGTCGTTACGGAGATGATTGTAAAGATGACATAACGGAGCGCCGTGCGGCGAGGGGGGGAGGGGGGTTCTCAAGACCTGCGCCTGACCTGTTTACACAGCCCCATTGGTCTTCATCACGATGTTACAATTTCATTTAGCAGACGCTTTTATCCAGAGCGACGTACATCTGGGAGCTGTATCGTGATTAACATTCTCCAACAAACTCTGTGTCCATTCAGCTATTAAATAACTTGTGGTGGCATTCCGTTATATCAGGTCAATGCTTATGCGCCCAACAGATGGCTGCTGTTTGTGTAGTGGTGAAATAAATTATCGTTCAAAAGTGCCGCCGTCGGCGTTGTCGCGCAAAAATCAGAACGGCGGCCCAGCGCATTTCAGCTGCGGGTTGACAAATCTATCGGCTTCCCGGTGGTCGTGTGTGTGGGCGCGTGGACACACTTTGACACCAGACCACAGAGAGGGCATTTCACACCGGTCAGATCTGAACCCTCATCGGCTTTGTCCCAGCGTCAGAAGGCATTCATGTTGCACCACAGGACGACTGCATCTCTTGGCACAAATATCCTTAGGATGAATGATTGCAACAACATATGGCATTAGAGTATTGTACTGAAACAAACTTGATTAAATCCAAACCTTTTTTAATGTGGAAGGGTACAGTAAATATAGTTACGTGCCTTAAATGTACCGTAATGTGATTTCATAGTTCTAGTGGTGCATTTATTGCGGGTGTTGCGTTTTACTCTAAAATTATAGGGGTGGCACTAAAGTTTCTAAAAAGCCGAGTGATTTTCCCTCTGGACGTAAACACGAAAATTGGGGTTCGGATTTTGGAGGAGTTCAGCCCAGATATCGCCAATTCATAATTGATGTGAATAAACATCATCTCCATATCAATGACATTCAAATGACTTTCACATTAGTCTCAATCTATTAATTTGCTGAAGTCACAGCAGAGGCTTGTTGGGTGTCCGCTCTCTCAAGCAAATGATCCCTCAGCAATAACATGAGAGTAACTGGTTCTTAAAAAAAAAAAAATGTTGTCAGAGCCAACCAGATTGAGACATTTAACACTGCCCACCGCAGCTACTGGCATGGTTCACATAGTTCCTTCCAAAACTGGACCTCAATTAAATCCCCTTTATTTTGTTTTCCATTTTCATTTTTCTGAATTTTGTTTTGGGTTTTTTTTTTCTACTTTTAATGCTGAAGACGGAGGATGCAGCTGCACTTAATTTATCAACCTATGTTGACCACTGGCCAATAACAACAACAAAAAAAGAGGAAGAGGAAGGAGAGACCTTTGACCTATGAGGACGTGAGCCACACCAAACCATTCGGGCTGAGGATGGTCAGGGCGAGGTTAGAGTTTGGTTTTAAAAAAAAGTTTCCCAGCAGATCTTTGGAGGAAAGTAACCTGAAAAGTTTGCAAAGATGAATTTAACCACCACAGAAGAAGAAACTCATCAATGACCAATCACCTCAAAGGCAAAAAAAAAAAAGAAAACCAACCAAAACTTTCACTCCAGAGCCACGACAGGCCACATCACAGGACTGCGGGCCAATAACCAAACATGTAAGTGAGGAGATCAGTAACGCTTTCGCTGATTGGACGGCTAAAAACTGCCCTCCAAACAAGATAGAGCATGATAGACTAAATCATTAAAATTGAAACATTTGAATACATCTCAACATCTACTGTTACAAGCTTCAGTCTGAAGAAAAAAGCGATTAACCACAGTAAATTAACGGGACACATCTCAGTATAACCAGAAACAGTTCAACAGTATCACAAATTACAGTCCCAATAACAATCATTCAAATGTCATCACCTCTCGACATTCAATCAAAGCTCAACATGAAAGGGAGAATTTATTGCATTGGACTGTTGCATTACCATTTCTATGGCAAACATGCTGTGGTTTTAACATTACTGCTGATAGGTGTATGTTTACGAATGCAGTCAATAATACGTCGAGAGAGTTTGCAAATCAGCCGAATCTTACTCTTAATTCTGAATCATTAGTGATGAGTGTTGCTCTGTTTCGTAACTTTTTAGACTTCTCATTTTTGCCACGGCAACATTGTTGCAAAGTGATGTTGGGCGAGTTTTACTCGGAACCCTCTCAGATCATTTTGTCTCGACAAACATGATCAAAATATGGCAAACTCTGTAACATTCCACCATTCCCGCTTCATCCTATTTTGACTGGAATCAAATTTTGTGATTCTGTCCACGTATTGCGGAAAACAAATCGGGCCCAACAAAACAACTGCGCCTACTCGGCTGCAGACGCTGCTACAGCACAGCCCCGTTTCCAAGTTCAGTTGGGTATGTTACACATTAAACCCCGGTAAACCCTGGATCTAGTTTGTTTCCACCGCAGGCCGTAGCGCACATGGTAGGCGGGATTTATTCCGGATGGTCACTTGTCGAACCGCCTCCGCGTCTTTCTGTCCACACCTACTCCGGCTGTCGTGGTCTTTGACATGATGATAATCACTGTGGAGGTTTTTGCTTTTGGTCCAGCATCGCTCGGCCGTTGGCTGGGAGCCGCCTGCAGCCTCTCTGAGACCAGCTGGAAAAACCTTCTCGTTCCTCGCTGCTCCGTCCAGCTCCCACAGTATTTGCTCCCTCCCTCTCCGTTATGCGCTGCCATTTTCCACAGAAAAAGGAAAAGTCCGGCATCTTACCCTCGTGAAATCGATGTTGCATGGTGCGTCGGTGTTTGTGCCTTATTCCCTCCGCCTCGATCGGTGTGACCAATCAGCTCCACCCTGTAGGTGCGGGATCAGTGTGCTAGGTACCCCAACATAGGGGTTACTGAAATCATAACAGTGCGGTGACTGAACTGCTTAGTGAAAATGAGTTTGTGAGCTGTATCTGAACTCGGGGGCATTTCTTCATTGAAAGAAGAGCAAATTTACACCGGTATCGATATTCTCGGGTCTCCGAGGTTCCTCAGTTACAGATGACGGTCACGCGTCTGTTTGAGAGTGGCAGCTCTTTACCAAACTATTCCCAAGGTTGACTCCCCAGATGGATCTTTTAACAAACCATCTGGCGCGTCAGGTTAATATTCATTAGCCTCATCGATAAAAGACATCAGTCTTGCAACTGAGCTGTAACTCATCCGAGCTGGGATCAGCTCCGAGTGCGCCCTTATCAGGCCATTGCTACAACTGCTATTGACAGCCTCGCTACTGTAACCTGGGGAGACGTGAAAGGGTCGCCGTATTTGGATACACAAAAAATGTCATTAATTATAATGCCTCTCCTTTCCCAGACTCAAAAGGAAGCCAGGATCATTTCAAAACACAGGTGGCATCTGAATACGAATGTAATGTTTAGCTATTCACTCTGTTACATTTCCCCGTCGTGAGCTGTATTCTGAAATGACTGAAATAGCTTCCCTCCGTACGAGCAGTAAAGAAGATTCAGCAGTCCTGTGTTTAGCAGAGATAAGGCGCTCTCAAATAAAAGGCCAAATAAATAACTTTTTTTTTTTTTTTTAAATTATACACCAAATGACTGCATTCTGGCTGGAATGGCTAAATGTGGCATAATGCTCAGCCAGCACATTAAAAGATAAAGGGTTATGATTTTCAGCGGAGGCTTGCCTGGCCCTGCTTTTTAATAAGGGCTGACTATGAGCTGCAGAGATCTGTAGCACTGTGCATTTCCACTGGGACTGTGCTGTGTATCGACCCCCCACACTGGCTCTTAATACAACCATGACCGAGTCTCGCTTTCTTATTTCTCCCGCAAACCATTAAACACTCCACGCTTGCTTGCATCCCAGTAAACAGGACGCAGCAAACTACACTGATATTAGAAGGGGGGGGGGGGACCAGATCTCTTCATCGAATATTTCTCGAGACGCATTCTGACCCAACACATGCAATATTTGCTTTGGAGGGAGAAAAAAAAAGGGGGGGGGGGGGGGGTGTTATGGTATTTTTTTTTCCATTCTAATGCATTTGTAGCTGCTCCTGTGTTAGTAAGTTGTGAAATGCCAGCGTTGCCTGTATTCTGAATATGAAAACAGGACGGATCATTTTTCAAATTTATATCAAGGTTTGCCAGGCGCTTTGCTGTTTAATGGGGGAAAAAAAAAAAAAAAAAGGAAATCAGGCATTTTGAACGTTTCTCCGGTGGAGGCACTAGTGACTGCGCGGCGGAGGTGCTGAATTTATGCGCCCCGAGTTTGCGGTTGGTGGGTTGCTCGGTCTCCACTGATATGCCACTGTTGGCTCTGCTTGTCTGTTGTTCTTTTCAACCTGCTTGTAAATCCGCAGTATTTCGGGGGGCCTACTTCACCGCTCTGACAACTCACCTCACCTCGGGGATTGATTTCCTCTCTTTGCACCATGTCCAACACTTCCTGGCCTTTTACTTATTTTTTCTCTCTGATTTTGATGTTGCGTGGAGTGATATCAGCAGCCGTGCATGTGGAGTCTGTATTTGCCAGAGTGAGGAGCGCTGCTTCCTTAATGAGAGGACATTTTAGGAAGTGACTTTTGATCAATCTGAAACCCACGCAAACCTGTTTCCGAAATCATCAAACCCGGGTTTCAAAACAAGCGTGGTTAAAAATAAATGTCATCTTGGCTTGCCTTTGTTTGTAAGTATGTGACATAGGAGGAGTTGCTATTTTTAATCCACTTAAAAAAGACTAAGCAAGGTAAACATGTCCACATCAAATACGATTCGGTATTTCTGCCCGGCTGCCTCTGCAGCAGCATCCAAACATTGCAGCCGTGCATAGTTACAAAATTCATAGTTCTTATCCTTCACTAAATTTACTACGACGTCACATTCTCAGCCAGAATATTTGGGAGAATCAGGATGCCGATCAGCCATCGCATGGTGTCAATCGGCTCCATTTCACATCATCTTTCAGGAAGAGGTCACATCATGTTCCTGCTAGACGTGAACAGCCGCCTACATTTTTTTTTTTAAATTGTTTGTTCATGACTGCTGACCTTTGACTTCCCAGCTGGAGGCTGAGCTTCAATGCAAGACTGATTAAAAAAAAAAAAAAAATTTTTAAAGTATGTTGAGTACTGCCTATGAAACAGAAAGCTGCTAAGAGGAGTTTGGACACGCGGAGTCATTGGTGTAAATGGTGAGGGAATAGATTTAATATGGGAGAGAGCGCTTTTGAAAAAAACTCTTTGTTGCCTCGGCACCGTTCATTAACTCCGCTGCCGTCTTCCTGGTTTTTGAACTTCCTTCTTTCTTACCTTCCATAAATGTCTCATTTCGAAACGCTTTTAACATTTAACCTCATTAAACTCGCAAGACAGCAAACAAGAGAGCAAAGAGAGGATGAATGGAATGCGTAACTGATAGTACGTGTGAAGTTGGATGGCGTAAGCGCGTTCATTCTTTAATTGTTAAAAAAAAAGGTAATTAATGAAGCATTAGTCCCCAGCGCTTGTAGTTTAAATATAACTTTGTCATCAACAACTGTGTAATTTAAGAATTACGTTCTTCACATTCAAACCATTCCAATACCAAAAAAAGGAAACAAAAAGAAGGAAATAAAAGTTAAGTGCAATAGAGTTCCGTTTTATGCACGCATTTACTGGTAAGATCAAATGAAAACAATTACAGAGTGTGGCCTTTCGCTCGTCTTTCCACGCCTCATTAAGTCACAACGCGGGAGACGGAGTGAGGAGGTGCACTGCGTTCCAGCGCCGGCCCGCTTTCCATCAGCTTTATGAAGCGTCTTCGGTTTCACAGCCTGCGACGGCCGCGTTTTTGTTTCGCTCGCGCCGCTTTCATCAGCGCCATTTCAAGACGCGCGCAGCTGTTTTTTTTCCGGCAGAGAGAGCCGCCGCCGCCGCCTCTCGTGTGTTTTTGGTGTCGCGGGTGGAGCGCCAGCCCTGCTCCACTCCAAATAAACACGTCCTCCATGCCCTCATCAAGGCATTCGGCGATATTAAACAGCCCAATACAAAACCTTTGTCTAATCGTATTTTTGCCAGAAATAGTAGAATTATAAACGGCTACTACTCCCTCTACCTCATTAAAATTTTTCAATGTGTCTATCTGCAACCAGCTGAGAATATTTATGCAGCACCTAAACAGCTATTTACAAGGGGTTCAAATCTAATAGGGAATTTACTTTTGCTTTATTGACTTATTTTGGGATTTTGTCATTTTTCAGTTTAAAAATATTTTGATTTTTACTTTTTCCATTGCAGTTTAGCTTTGACAGCGCCAGAGAAAAACTTGCTTATGCTTAGCAGAGGGTGATGAAGCGGAACAGAATCGACCCTTTCACAATATCAAAAACGCTCCTTTCCTGCAAAATCCCACTAAGGCAAACTTCCCCCACGTGCCTGCTGTGCAAATAGCATCGGACTTAGTTCAGGAATGTATGAAATGTATAATTATTTTCCACTTCACAAGTCTAACTGCCGGACTAGACGTCTTTCAGTCAAGTTGATTCCTGACGCTCGTTCACAGGTTACTTCAGCCGTGCACGCCGCACAAGTTATTGTCAAACACTGGACCGGGATTGGCTTCCAAAGCATTTGTGATGTCACAAATCCTGCTCACAGACCTGCCTCTTAAGAATGACTAGATGCAGACTTTTATCGGTGTAAAAACTACACACTGAATCTCAAAAATACAACTGTAAGAATAGGAGGAAAAACATACACAGATGACCCACAACATTATGACCACTACACGTTTTCTTTATAATAGAATGCAAGGGCAGGGCTGTTGCTTATTTCTTTTATTATGCCGATTTTGCCACATGCATGCATGAATGGGATGACCAAAATATTTGTATAACCCATTACAGTTCCAACAGCATCACAAATGACCATCCGAGTAACAACCCTAAAAATGTCAACAACTTTCTAAAAAAAAAGGTTAAATAAAAACAACATAAAACAATGAAAATTTAGTGCGAGACTGTTGCATTGTGTTCTATAAACATGCTGTGGTCGTGTATTTTTGACCCGAAGGAGACTTCAACTTGAGGACTTGGGAATCCTCACCAGAAAACAACAGATCACAGCGTTTCAGCCCCTCTTCCAAGACAACCTAAAAAAAACACGCTGTATTTTTGAAAGACAGTTACGACATTTTCATGAAGAATCGATGAGACTCATATTAACATTCCCTTTGCCAAGAACGCGGCAGATTAGTGCTGGGAGCAGCCTGCTTGCTCCGCGTGGACCAGCGCCTGCAGCTACGCCTGAGTGGCTCCTATTTACAAAGCAGCACATCGTATCATTCATCAGACGTGCTCTTGATGGGGAAACCCTTGAAGTCACAGGGGGGTGATTTATGAGTTGTAATGCTATCTCTGGGTCTTGTCAAAATGCTTTGATGAATCACTTGGCTTTTGTATTCACAATAGCTGTTTACTATATCAATTATAATGTGCCCCGTCCGTCATATGGTGCGCCAACTAGAGAGGGGTTGATTAATTCCACGAGGAACATGGGATGAGTTGATTTGAATATTCGTTGTCATGGCAGAAAGTGTCTGCGGCAGGTTATGATTATTCTCATGTGTCGAGACAGTCGCCAGAAATACTGCGAGGAAACAAACAGGCGTATTACGGTTAGAATTTAAATATCAGAAGGCAAAGATGGCCATGAATCCTCTAAAGGAGAAGCTCTAGCACCTGTTTCTTTTGATGTTGTCCCATATTGTCACCGAAATTGGCAAAAAAAATTCTTGCACTGAACCAGTGCAAGAACTGCTCCAGAATATCTGTATCTGGGTGAGAATAGTCGTGGCAGCTATTTGGCTTTACATCCTGCAACACAGTCAATTTAAGGGAGCAGTTTGTAGTGGCTGAATGGTTTAAACACAGGGTGTTCGCTTGAATTGTGCAAAAGCTTGTGATATTGTTGATGTATTATTATCTCGAGTTTGGTCTCGGTTCGAGCAGCCTCAGGCAACAAAAACACTCAGTTGTTGTTGGGTTTAGACAGCAAAACTGCTCGGATAGGTTAAAGGAAAGGATCACTGTTTGGGTGAAAATAGCCATTTTCATGTTGGACTGGCGTTCTGGCTTGGTTTCTGTTATTAAAAAAAAAAAAAAAGCATCTCTGGCAAACTCAGCCTTGGGGCAAATTTGTCCTATGTGACTGTAAATTTTATCGCTGGCCAGACAGCTGGGTGCTAATAGCATCTACCTTAAAATTACACAGGCTATAAAAGAGCATCAGTCAAAGCAAATGCTTCGATAATGGTTGGCGTTCTAGTTCCAACTATAAATTAGCTTGAATGTTCCGGGGAATCGTGTTCACTCTTGTGTGGCAGCGTTCTCCCATGTGTGGGAACGCGGTTTGCGATCGCTATTTGGATCCAACGATTCCGTCTCGATATTTTTGTCACATTAATAAGCAAAATGAAGAAATGCAAATTCCCTTGATCCTTAACTATTTCGAGTGTGCGCAGTGTGTGCGTCTGTGTGTGTGTGTATACAATGCTTTGCAGCCAAGAAGAGGAGCTGTAGTGCTGCTCTCTGGTATAAGCTCTGCTTTTGTTAGAGCCTCTCTGGCTTAGTAGAGGGATCCGTCTGTTGTGCAAACGGATGTTTTTGACTTAATATTCAATGCTGCAACATCAACAGTAAAAAAAAAAAAAAAAGTCAAACAAATGAAGCCCTGAATATTTGGATAGGAAAGAAAAATCATAAAACTAAAATATTTAGAGTGGACTGACAGCTGACGCAACCTACTGAGTAAATGGTGGTTTCTAGCAGTCGCAGATCTGGGTCGAGGAGCACTGAAATACGCAGATGGATTCAGCACTCGCAGCTACGTACGACTGGGACGGCAAATAGAAGCACCGTGGACGTTTGCTGTGCATTGCATGTCCAAAACTTCTTTCAAAAACAAGCCAGCGGTGGAGCTTGGAGTCGGAGGCAAAGCTGTTGCAGGGGGAACAAATATTGTGTTGGACATTTCAAAAACACAGATTATCACAAGCGCAGAGTTGTGCAGTGTGAAATTGACATGTGGTGTAGTGTGAACGACTCAGCGACTGAAGAGACCCTTACCACAAAAAAATCAAATAACACCCGCCGCTTTCTCTTATCCGGTTCCCGAGAATGAAATGTCTGTGCCGCTCTGGATGATAAAAGTTCCCGAGATCCCAAATGGCATTGACGTGCAACAGTAAACACAATTCTTAAACCCGTGCTCACGCCCGTAAGGTCTTAGTTGTCAGCAGTCGCCGACTTCTCCCGCCATGAAAGGTCATGTATAGGACCAGAAAAGAATTCAAAAAAAAGGAGATCAAAAGCTAGAAGGGCACATCCACGTCTACGCGGCGCACCGCGTGATTCCTCCTTCCTCTGCAAAAAAAAGATACACGTGCACTTCACGAGAAATGAATAAGATAAAATGAAAAAACCCTGGATCTGCCCCTTGTTCCAATCCTTCCCAGAATTCAACGTGCCTGGTGGAGGTAATAAAGTGCAACTCTCCCAGCCGTCATTTCAGACAAAGCAAAATCTGAGTCATTTTAGACAGCACGTTTGAAACACTGCTAAACTAATGTGGGGGGAAAAAGCAATCTCTGAATGTTCTTTCGACTTCTGTCAGTGCATCACTTCCGTAAGGGCAATTTTGGAATGCAGAGTCATCTTTGCAAAATGTGTTGTTGTGTTTTTTTTGTTTTTTTAATTCGGGGAAAGGATGAGCTTGGTGAAATGTAACTACCACAGCCATATAAACAATTGTTCCAGGGAGACAAGACGTTACAGGGAAATCAGTCACTGTATTTTGGAATATCGCCGACAGACACGGCAATACGTTTGAGAACACAGCGAAAAGTGAAACAAATGTTCCACATCCCGCCGTCGTGTCTCCCCTCTTGTTCCATCCCTACAGTACTTTGAATGTTCAATTTGCTGCCTGTCTGCTTTTGACAGAAAAAGCCGGCCTTGAACTGCAAAGATAAGAGGGATCAATCTGATCTCCTATTGTTATGCCAGTAAAGTGTGTAAAACATTGGTACTTCTGATGTGGAATACTCTCAGCTGCCACACTTCTGAAGTCGTGGGTGTTAAGTGTCAATCTTACTCACGTACACACCTTCATGTTCTTAAGACCTCCATGTGCCGGGAAATCCTTTACAGGTGCTTAGCAGGTGGCTGCTATCCCTTTAGCCTTTCTATGCGTCTACTGAATAAGTCATATTCCGGCTAGTCAGTGCGTAACGGAGACAAAAAAATAAGCAAGTACGACGACATAAAACATGACGCTTGTTCCCAGGTTTGAAACGAGAAAACACCTGTAAATGTTGTTCATTAGTGAAACCACAGCAGGAGTCTACATCCAAGCTAACATTGCAGATATTATCAATAAAAACAAGCAAATATGTTCAAGAGAGCATCCTCAGAAAACATGGCACAACTGGGAAGTGACACATTAAATCTCCTCGACAAGCCAGACCAAGGCAAGAAACGGTCTGAACATGAATGATGGTTCTTCAATAACTACAAATCATAACAGCAGCAGTAAATATAAAACAATACTCAATAAACAACACTTAAGCACGTGTGACACAACTGGCAGTGACCGCTTCCACAATTCTGCATTTCAGTTTATTGACCAACACCTGAGTCTCAAGTTTGAGTTTGAGCCTGCAGATCATTGAAGGACCAAGGAGGAAAGTAGAGCATGTGTGTTTGGTAGCATCCAAGCTGCCAGAGGGAGCTATGAAATGAATGCCTTGATTGCCGTAAAACAAAAACACCCAAAATTTTACAATTTTTGTTGCTTTAAATCAAGTCTTCTACATAAATTTGGCGACTGATCTCATACTAATGAAAAGCCAATATCTAAGTTCTATCCTTCCAAAAACCGTGAAGTCTTTGGGCGCCACCCAGGTGAAATCACATTGGAATCACACTCTATTTTAAAACACATGCTATGTGGTTTTCGATCCGGCTCTCCAATAGCAGTTGTGAAAGTCAGACCACTTCAGTATCAAAAGGTTGTGCACAACCTTCCTTTTTAGCTTTTTTACCTTGTTTAGCGCAGGTATTGTTGCAAGGCGGTAAAGGGGTCCCGCAGCCACTTCACTAACCACTCACAGATGGTTTAACAGGCCGATCCGTTCATTGTTATATAGTGTGTCCCACAAGGTTCAGTTTTAGAACAACTGCTTTTTACGATCTGCAGCAACAATCTGTGTGACAACTTCAGGTCTGCAAGTAGCATCTGTATGCTGATGACACAGTCATGTACTCCAGTGTAATCACCACAGAAAGGGCCTCTTCAGATCTGCAGAATGATTTTAAAGCTCTGCAGTGGGCTCCGTTTGACCTGAAACCGCTTTGAAATTCAACCACAGGCGCGAACAAAAGTTCCAAGTCCCTCTCTCAATACGCTGGATGGTGTTAGGATTCAGATTGTCGAAAAAAAATCCCAACACCTGAGAATTTGTTTGAACAAGGGTTTAAATTTTCAACGTTATATCGACCATCTTGCTAAGAAATTAAAATTCACCCTGGGATTTGTGCACAGGCTGAGGTGCTGCCTCCTGCACGGCATTAAGAAAAAGATGAGTTGCTTTCTGACTCAGATTGATTTTGGTGATGCTATTTACAGGTTTGCTTCACCATCCATCTTAACCGAACTTTACCCCCTGCATCATTCAGCCCTGCAGTAGATGACTAATTCCTTTGCTTTAGGACCCATGACTGCACCTTGTGCGCATTGTGGGAGGATCATCCCTCATTCGCTTAGGGTCACAACACTGGCGCTCCTAAATCGGTAAGATTATCGAGTTCTTAACCATTTAATTTTACATATTAATTTAAAACATTTCCACAAACAAGTCCAAGAGTCACCGCCTTGTAAAATCTAGAGTCTTTAGCCCACAAGTCACTTATTCTCTGTCAAGATGCAAATCATTTGACAGTTATTGAAGTCAGCATCAACTCCAGTCCACATCTCTGCAGGCGGAGCACAGTGAGCTCTGGAGGCACGTGCACGAACACACAATCGTTTCATTAAAGCTCAAAAGGAAACAACACGGAACCGCAGCGCTCAGCCTCATTCCGTCCTTCTGGCTGCGTCTGCAGTCCAGGAGAGGAGAAAGCCCGGTTTATCAGGCTGCTATTTATCAGGCCGCTAATCAACCCGATCATGTGCAGCTGTGCTGGGTGCCACGCTTGGGCCACCCGTCAGTCCCCAGTCTTCACCCGCAGCCCTCTGATAATCTCACATTCTCCCCTCTCGAGCTTACAAAGCAAATCCTCGAGCAACACGGAAACTTTTAGCATGCTGTGAAAGAGCCAATGCCTTGAGAAAAGGAATCCCTGTCCTTAAGCAGCTCAAATTGCAGGATAAAAACTACAAATTATCCGCGACTCCAGTCGTATAATCAAACATGAGCGTCGACATTTTATCTCAAATCCTAAACTAATGATCATCTAAGCTGGGACCTTTTCCACAGCAGACGTTGTTAGCACAAGTGTTAATACCATTAAAAGATGGTTCAGTTCTGTTCCAAGTGTCCCATTAATCCATGACAGTGTGACAGCAAACCCCCATGCACAATACCAGGGAAATGGAATTAAGCCCTCATCTTTATTTACTTATACCTGTGCGTTCGCTTTGGTGTCATGTCAAAATGGTGCTTATGAAAAAACAGTTATTGTGTCAAATCACAAAAGTGATAAAGCTGTAAATGTTTTTAGTGGTGCAACAAGGAGTGAGGAAGACACAAAGGTTATTGAACTGCAACAGGACAGTACTACAATAGAAAATTATAAGCTTTAAACCATTATTGATAACTGTAAACAACAGACTAACACATTGGTGTAAAATTGCAGATATAACAAGAAAAAAAAAGGTCACAAAAAAATGCCTGTGAACAGAAATGTGTTTAAAGCCTGCATTTAAAATCAAAGATGGAGGGTGCGCATCCAGTATCAATTGACAACTGTCTCTGCTATGGTGGGGCAGCGAGAGTGAAGACAAATTACCCAGAAGTCTTGTCAAGATAAGGTTGTTCTTTCTGCGATGGTGACATGAATCGTTTCCTCTCACTCAGCCAGGCGGTCCTGACAATGTCTGTGACCATGCTTGCAAATTTCCCCCAAACTGGCAGTATTAATGATCAAATTTGATACTTTACCTGAAAAAAAAAAAAAATCAAAACTTCTGAAGCGGCTCAACATCAATTATATCTGAAGCATGACTCAGCGCTCCTTTCAGCACGTCGCATTGTGCGACACAGTAGGTGAGGCAGGATGCATGGTGGGATTTTTATTTAAATCACGTATTTCTGGCAAACTCCAGAATCTGCTTGTGTTTGCGTCCCACCTGGTATATTTAGCCAACTCGCTCTGTACTGGATTCAAAAAAACAGCCATTCTGACTACATTATTTTTTCATGAGCAGTATGGAACACAGAAACTGCAGCTCCAGCCAGCCTCGTTCTAAAAATGTGACAAAATAAATTGTTTGATATTGTGTAGGTTTAACTATTGCCAATCTTGGCTTAACACAGACACGCAGAGTCGTGCTTATACATTAGTTAGATCTTAAAAAAAAAAAGTACAATTTGTAACCATCTGATTTTTCCACATTCAAACACAGAAAGTTGGGGTGAAATTGCTTTCAACTAACTGCAGCTAGTATGAGTCACCCACCAAAGAGTCGGCCTTTCAAGTCACTTGAGTCACCGAGTCAGCCGCCAGCAGCATGGTGAATGCTTGTGCCTGCCCCAAGGCCGATGCTTACAGTGCATGTGCCCACCAAAATGACTAACTTCCCGGGACTAATTACAGAAAATGATTCAATTAAGCTCCACTTCTAGGTTTTCGAAACATCGAGGGACGGAATGGGTCAAATTCGACAGAGAAAAGGAATCATCGTGCTGACTGTGTTGAGTAGCCAATGATTGTGTGCAGGACAAAATGCTTCTGCGTCCCTGACGGACCAGGAAGCTGCAATTACACGGTTGACCACCGGGTTGGAGAGCCTGCAAAGCTCCCACCATTTTCTCGCCCTAATTTCTGGGGCCAGGCTGGGCTGGACCAACAAGTATCGACTGAGTGAGTGGACCCTCAGATCTGGACGGCGGGCGGCTCCGGGCCCGTAGAGCGCGTTCCAAGTTGGAGCGAGCGCCAGAGTGATTAGTCCGCTGAAACCATGGATTAATGTGAAAGAGAATGTGATACATTTGTATGAAATAAAATAAAAACCCAAAACACTCACATTAGTGAATGAGTTAGTGGGAAGGAGAACTCATCAATCCCGATTCAGGAAAAAACAAGCTGTTTGTTGCTGCACTTGCGCATCACTAGTTTTAGAGCTTTGGGCACTGAAAGAACGATACCACGGATGCATGCTGCCGAAATGAGCGTCCCTCACAAGGCTGGTTGGGTATTGGCTGCAGCTCGGTGGCACTACGGTGACATAATGGTGAGACTTTCAGAAGAGAGACTGGGAGGGACTCGCTGTCACCGCAAGGATTGTTAGAACCTGACTGATGATATTTACCTATGAGTTTAGGGAGCATCTCGACTTCGCCAGCGTGGCTCCTTTGACTCGCGCTCGCCAGGTGAGGAGCAAAGCGAATTGACAACACAGGGTTGCTCGGGTGATTCCAAACTGTCTTTTTAGACACTACCCAGTGCGCGTTGCATCAGAAGCATTAAGAAAGGCAATTTAAACTGAAAATAATAGCGAGCAAAGAATCGTGGACTTGCACTCCATTAGCGGCTTCAGCAATGCACTGAACTTGACGCACGCGCATTAAGAAATGTGTTATCCATACAGCTCACGTGGTTTCAGAGTAACTGAAAATCAGACCGAGTGCTTTTTTTTTTTTTGAAACGCTGTTTTATTATTCTATTTAGTGAAGTAATCAAGGGACAGCAAATTAAGTCACCAAAAAAAGTCCTCACTGAGCCATTTATTAGGCCTATAGTTTCATTATTGTGCGATTATAGCATGATGAGTGTGTTGTTGCACGAGAGCCCTCTCGCAATACAATGAGGTGTCATTCAGTATTCATAAGCGCCGTTTCATTGGTGAATAAATTACCTTGTCCCGCTGTTTGTCGTTGCACACGGAGCTCCACTCTCCGATTGTGCGAGAGGAATGTTTTCAGATCGATGAATATTCAAGAAGTTCTGCTTCGCCCGCCCGCCCGCACACACACACACACACACACACACACACACACACACACACACACGCATCCATCATGGTCCACACGCAGGCGTTTTGCTGAAGTCCCTACAGATTCCTCGCCCTTGTACTCATTAAGTACCCTTGGACGTCGTCAAAAACAACATGGAAATCATCAATTGTGCATTAGCATTTTGATGCACTGAAACAAATCTGAGTGGCTGCATTCATGCAAACTCACACCGGGATATGTGATCAGATTGTCTCCGCTGCCAGGTCAATAATATACCGGACATCTGACAAAAAAAAAAATGGGCTAGTAAATATGCCATGATCTTAATTTAGATTGATCCCTTTCGTTTATTCCTTTTCAAACATCAAAGGCTCGCAAAAAACAACCAAGCACCATCTGAAATGAGACGACTGCATGACACCGAAATGGAATTCACCCCACATGAAAGATTCATCTTAATGTATATGATAATGGCGCAGCCTGGGAAACACAAAAAACTGCTCCGCCACTCCGCATTATCAAGACCCGCGGTGCGTGATTAATATCTGCCAGAGGCTGCGTAACACACTCAACCTCCCCCCCCGTCAATGAATGAAATCATACTATCTGAGTGACCATCGCTCTCCCTTTTTATCGTGCTGCGCTGGGCTCAGATTTTTCACCGGACAGATTGACAAACACTTATTCTCCCGCGCAAGCAATTTGCTTCCATAACCCAGGAGGCACAAATAACAGCTTAAGCATGGGAGGTCAACTGGAGGGAGTCTACAGAAATGTCAACTGCAGGCTGTGTTTACCTTAACTCGAGTGTTCGACCCTGACGTGGACGCGGAGAGGCCTGGTTAGCTTATTTTCATAGCTGTGCACTTGCACCTGCATTGCCCACTTGGAAACACATTTTCACCACCAATAAACAAAAATCACAGATTGTACGCAATGATAGAAGGGCTTTCTCAACACACAAAAAAACAGAATCACCCTTTTAATTGTTCTTGTGACCTCCAAACAAACATAAATATCAACACCAACAACACCCGGGGTTATGGCACCATGTCATTGGCGCGCAATGCCGGAGCTCATTTGAATCCTCAAAACTGCTTTGCTAGTTTTGTCGGTACTCACTCGGCCTTTGGCACCCGGACGCCGCTTTGCAGCAGTATTCCTCGGCAGTATTCCAGCGGCGAGATGCGAGATGGGACGGGGGGACGCGTCCCGAGGGTCCCTCCGGGCTTTTCTGGCGGCAGCCTCAAGTCCCGAGTCCCTCCACGGCAGCGGTGGCGGGAGCGGAAGCAGGCCGACAGTCAGACAGGTGGGCGGACTATCCAGTAATTAGCAAACAGTACTTAATCTAATATGTTTGTCACCATAGATGTTAATATCATTAAGAATTCAAATGTATTGGCCGAGAAACCTGACGCGAAAAAAATGTCTCCCACAGTTGTTTACTCCTCCTAGCTAGCAAGCGCGAGGCTAACTAGCAGCGGCCCAGGACATAAAATGGCGTCGCCGAAATTTAGTAATAAATAGTGTCTGAGCCAGCTCCAAACGCGGCTCGCTCTTTTGTAAAACCTCCGGGTTTTTTTACATTCATTGGTAGCAGTAACTTTAATAAACTTTAACTGCTTAGAGCTAATCATTAGCACCTGTCTTTTCTTCCGCTCCCAACTCCCACCTCGTCTCTTTCATTAGTCCCGCCCCCTCTGAATATCCGGTAGGTCGTCGGCGGTCGTCTCTGCTGGCCGTTGATTGGCTAACGACCGATTGACACCTGGTGACCCAACCAATCAGAGAAAAGCGGCATGAGGCGTTCAAGGCCAACGCAGGAAAACAGGACATTTCGCCACTTTCAGTGAAACACCAAAATAGGAACGTCTCCATATAAATCAACTTCTTTCACATCAGCAGCAATTTAAGACAATAATTTAAGCTACACTGCATATTTCTCATCAGCATATCTTGTTACTGTGCTCATTTTTTCTATTTATGCATTGATAATGTTTGTGTTTGTTAATTTTTTACATATATATATGATTTGTTTAGATATTGGATCTATTTTTGTTTTCTGTATTTATTTATTTTTTTTGTTATATTTTGGTACTTTCTTCCTGGTATCTTTATATCTATACTGGCATGGAGCAACTGTGACCAATGCAATTAATAAAGTATTTCAGATTTGGATTCTGATTACTCAAACACATATTTAAAGAAACAAAACCACATGTAGCAGAGTGCCACACATTAATTATTTATTTTAGCTGTAAAATGGAGGGGAGGGGGATCAAAGTTTATTGTAATTTATTGCAGCTCATATGTGCTACAGCACCAACATATCATAATATGGAATATAATCACGCACGGTTTTACAGTAGGAGTATGAGCATATTTCATGGCCGCCGCCGTACACAGTGCGAGCATCCAGTAACATAAACCTGTCCCGCCTTTTAATAAATGTACGGCTATGGAATCGGCTTTTCAAATGAATAAGCAAGTAAGTAGCCTCTCTGAGTTTCATTTCAAAGAAATGTGTCTTTGTCCGGCCTTCCAAGAGCACCGTCCTGCTGCCCGGCGAGAGGGAAGAAGAAGATAAACCAATACACTGAATATATAACTCAAAGGAGCCAGATACAGTAGCTCCTCCATTACTCGACCCTCGGAGACATAGTAGAGAGAAAAAAAAAATTGAAGCAATACGTCATTAAACTGATGCGAGGGCTCCGTTTACGCACTGCGTCCGGGCTTAGGTCTCGGTTTGTTGTTTCTCTCTTCTTCTTTTTTTTTTTTTTTTAACTTTGCAGTCGGCCCAGCGGCTAAAATAACAAGCCAGCGAGAGTACAGTGCATCAGCGCAGGCGTCCGACGGCTTCCTCTGCAACGGAGCTCAAATGGACTCCAAATGGAGTCATTTGGCTCCCTTTGGTCGTCCGAGCACCTGCCTGTCTCCGGGAGATGGCTGGAGGGGAATTTTAAGTCTGCCTCCCGTTCCCCACATAACAGTAAAAGCAGACTGAATCTTGCAATAACTTTAAAAGAAAAAGAAAAAAAAAAAAGAGGAAAAAGGATTAGGAGACGGAGGGCGTAATGAGGAGACTGGCAGATAGCGCCATCCGTCCTGGTTGTCCAAACCCCCAAAAAAACACGACAACAACAACAACAACAACAAAAAAGAGGTCAATAGCTTAAGTGTTTGGAGCTCTTAACAGGGGAGGGACTGGGGGGGCGGGGATAAATAAATAAAACCTGCCCTGTCACAAGCCGTCGGCCCGAAGCCTAACTTCATTTCCTGGCTGCCGATCAGAGCCGGATTGGGTCAACTTATCTTGATATAGGTCAGGGGAATGGCAAACATCTGGGGGGCCGCCGGAAGGTCACGACATGATTAGGGTCAACCTGCAGGTGCCCGGTTCCGCGGCGCAACTGTTTATAAGCGTACTCGTCCCGCCTAATGGATGTTTGCCTCGCTCGTGGACGCCGCCCGCGCCGTTTTTTTTCCCCCGATTGGCTCGACGCGCCGATTGCGATCGGATCAGAGAGGTCGGGGCTTCAGGAGCTGGCGGGGAGGGCGGGGGGGATGATTCACGTTCGCTTCTTTATAATCACCGCGCCCGCGACTCTTCTCCCTGACACGTCCCACGACGGCCGGGGGCATGCTGGGAAATTTCTTCCCCGCGACTCGGAAGACGCGACATGCGGCGGACGCCGCGAAAGATAAAAGCCCGGATATATGGAGGACGTGGGACTGTCGAGCCAACCTCATTCTGGCTTGAAAGAGCATTCTGACTCTGCAAATAGTTTTGTCATAACGACACGCTGACTTCTTCCTCTTTTTTTTTTTTTTTTTTACAAAAATAAACATAGTTCTAACCCCCGCGAGCTGTATCGCTCCCCTCTTGTACCTAATAGGATTATGCAAGAGGAGGCTGTATGTGATGGAGGGGAGGAGATGCGACCATGAGTTACAAGCCTGACAGGAACAATTAGGACTGCGTGTGCGTGTGTGCGTGTGTGTGTGTGTGTGTGTGTGTGTGTGTGTGTGTCTGTGTGTGTGTGTGCACATACTCAGTAGACTATTACTCAGCACCGAACAAAATGAAAAGCCTGCTCTTCATTTACATCAATGCAGCCATGAGAGGAGCAAGTGTAGCAGAAAAAGAAGATCCTCTTTGTTTCCCAGCCAGGCAGCCTATTACAGGCTGGTTTATTTGTCTTGTTTTTTTGTTTTGTTTTTTTTGTTTTTTTTTTTATCTCCCATTGGTCACAAACCCTCACACGGTCAGGGAGGCAAAAAGTCCACGCGGATCCGTTTTTTTATTTTCCATCGCCCCCCCCCCCTCCTGCCCCAAACGAAACGCATCGGCTGACCGCATCCACCGAAATCCATTTCTCATCCCGCCACTTCATTAGCTGCACTTGTGCAATCTAATGTGATCCAGATAGAACAGCCCTGCCATATATTCCGCCATTACTGGGATAATAATATTTGTTATTGAGGCTGGTCGGCCGCAGTGGCGCTGAACTGGACCGGGGCGCTTTTCTTTTCTTTTTTTTTTTTTATTGAGCTGTTTGTAATGTTTCGGCCGTCTAATTTGCGTTAATGAGACGGGCAGGATATTTCAGTGCAACAAATACCTGGGTATTTATGGTATCGCATTTTATGGCAGCGTTTGCCAGGGAAGTTTATGTTTGCCGTGGGAAAGAAATGAAAACGATGAGATTACGTGCTTTGTAAAAGTACACCGGTCGGCCATAACTCCCTTCAGTTTTATGCTGTATTTTTTGATTGAATGTGTTTGAGAGAGGTGTTGACATATTTGACTGACTGTTGCTGAACTGCGCTGGGTTACACTGAGAGGCGTCCCTAATATTTCGGTCACCCGCATGCATATGGGCGGGATGGCCAAAATATTAGGGACAAACCTGCGCCCGTGGGGAGAACTGACTTGCATTATACTCTATGGTGAACATGCGATTGCCATAATGTAACGTGTTCATTGAATTGCATAGATAACGACGGCGCCAGTGAGAGTGTACGTGCACACGGTTTCCAAATCAGTTAATAACCAAATTTAGAGCTGAACGAGGTCACGCGTCTCCGCAGTAACCACAGTGAAATACATGGGAGCAGCAGTAAAATTAGATAACACACACTCGTAGGTGCATTACCAGTGAAGACGCACAGCAGGGTGAGAAGGACCAGAACGCCACTATGAATAGAAGTTGTGAGTTTATTTACTTGTTTTTCTGATTCTTGTATTATCGGATTCTAGTATTATTATTATTATTATTATTATTATTATTACTCTATCTTTTGTCAGTTGGTTAGTTTAAACTTTCTCCCCCCACAAAGTTCAACACTATTGCAAACATATAAAAAAAAAAGAAAAATTAAAAAAAAGAGAGATATGAAGGCCATATGCCACTTTTTTTTTTTTTTTAAAGAAAAGAAACAGTGCCATTCTATTAATACTGATTTGTGTGAAAATCACTCAAGCTTCAAAGACAACGCCTCATCAT
>CAAKHG010045267.1:0-12527 GCA_901007715.1 Dactylopterus volitans
AACACAAACACACACACGCGCGCACACACACACACCTTTCACTCTCGACTGCCCTCCTTTCTGATTCCACTCTTATCAGAACGCAAACAATCCATAAATCCAAATGTGGATGTTTTATTATTCCTGCGCGCCCGCCGCCTCGCGTGCATCTTTGATTGAGCCCTCCGTCTGTGCGCGCGTAAACAGCGTTTGCATGCATGTGCGACGTCAGTGGCGGCGCACGAGTGGTAATTGTTCGCCTCTTATCGACGCTGTCAAGGGTTTAGAAATGGAGGAGGAACGCACTCGGCAAATCAGTCACTCCGGTGCAAAAAGCTGTCTTTTTGATGTTATTCGCCGATAAGACGGGAGCGGTTGTTTTTCTTCCTCCATTTGAGTGAAAAATGCCACTGATTTAATGAAATTCTCCTCTCATTACCTCCTACTATCTCCCTTTTATCAAGTCACTCGCACATTTTTTATGTTTACTCTACTGTCGGGACGCACTTGCAGATATACACGCACATACACATACACACACGCGCACACAGAATCAGATGTAGAAGTGTGGGGGGGGCAGCTTTATATGCGTATTAAAGAGCCAGCATATAAAAAGACAATTTATTACTGCTGTCAGTGGACTGCTCGGGGAACACTGCCCTCCACAGCAGCCTGCTAAAAAATAGATTATAGCAGCTGACAGGACATTTAACAATCTTTTTTGGTTCATTCTGAGCTGCTTTCATTCGTAATGGGATTCAATACTACGAGAGAGAGGCTTAAATGTCTTGCAAATGTTGTCGGGGTGGTGGGAGGGAGGACGCCATGCCGGCTCGCGCTGTGATGAGCCTCCACCGGAGGTTACCAGCCTTTGCCGTAACCGTGTGGAAAGTCAGCGGCCATGTTCAGCCGGTAATTTGTTAAACATCACGTCTGAGGTGACCCGCACCTGGATTGTGACTCAGTTAAGTCCAGCGTGAGATGCTTTGTGTGTGGTGCGACCGTGATCTGCTCCCCAAAAACGAACCAGTTTTCTGTGTCTAAACCGTGCGCGCACCGAAAAGTGCCCCTGATATTTTGTGGTATGACCAAAATATTAGGGACACCTCTTCGTATAACCCAGCACAGCTCAACGGCGCCACAAATTAGTCTCAATATCAATCTTTAAATATGTTAACACCTCTTTCAAACACCTTGAATACAGTTCCAACATAAAACATTACATTCAGTGCTGAACATCCAGTGGTAGTAATGTTATGGCCGACCAGTGTAAACACTCAGCAAAAATATGAAAACTTTTGTTTTGTTTCCCAGTTTTCGTGAGTTAAAGTCACCTCACGCTATTTAAGACTTCTTCCGTGCGCACAAATTTGTTAAAATTTGCATTAGTGAGCGCTTCAGCTTTGACGTTCCGCCCGGCAGGTGAGGCCTGTCAAGACACCGATGAAACGGCTCGGTTATTGGACGGACGCGCTTTTGACTGCTCAAATCAAAAGGCCAGTGTAAAATGTGCAGTTTACTTTGAAGGAAGACCTTTATTAGACACTGAACCATGGCGTCAGTGTCTGGTTTGACCACCACCCGTCTCATACGGGTTGATCAGGTTATTTTATTGTGACATGTGGAACACTGGTCCGCTCCTCCTCAAGGGATGGTTCTCCTGAGACAGTCAATGGTTCGCTGATGATGATGATGATGATGGCTGGTTTTACACATGAAATGTCTTGTAGCTCACAAAAAAAAAAAAGAAAAACACCATGTGGAATTTGTTTTTCACCATTTGTCACTTTAACGGTCACCATGATCACTGACCCTTAGCACTGGCGATTGAAAATGGGGAAGTCACAGTGGCGGATGGCACTCGTTTGGTCCACCCGGTTCCAACTCACTCCACATTTCCATGCTTAATAGGCACAAGAAGTTCGTATAATACCGACGAGGATGGTTTCACACTGCAGCGAGTGGTGAGAGCGCGGCGTCTCCGGGAAGACGGTGAAGGGTGCTTCACCGGGCGCGAGCCATATTTGACTGCGAGGGGTAAGAATGTGTTGCGAGTTCACTCAGCCGTCCCTCCTCGTAATCACAATGTGTGTTTCTACAAAACTGCTTTTTTTTTTTTTCTTTTTGTTTCCAGGAAATGCATGTTGGGTGTGGAGGATTCGGCGAGGGAGGTGCAGGGGGGGGATTACTTGGTCCTCTCAAATATAACTCCACTAGATAAAAATGATTTGACTGGAAATGTCTGAGGTTAACATGCTCCGCAGGGGTTTTCCATCTTTGCCTGTTACCACTGCCAGGCCATAAAACAAAAAAAAAAAGAAGAAGTGATTTCTGACTGTTTTCCAGTCAGCTCTCCCTCGGAGGCAAGATCACAAACAATATCGAAATACTGGCTGCAGTAAAATACAAATGCGTGCTGTTTGAGAAATGATACATTCAGTGCACAAATGGGCAAAAATACAGCCCGAGGGCCAGAACCTGCCCCTGCAAAAAACTCTGTCCAGCCTGTGACTCCCCAACAAAACAATAAAAGCCAGTGATATGTTTTAGGATCCAGACATTTTTGGAAAGTCATGTATGTTAAGTTTAACAACGTTCAGCACGGCGTGTCTTGTGTTTGAAATCAAATGGTCCGATGTGAGGTCCTTCGCTTACCTTATATAGGCCAGTGTGGCCCTCGGGAGAGGACCGATGCCCGCCCCCCCCCGCTCCCTCCCCGCCTTAGCGGCGTCTGTGGACGTCTATGAAAGGGGACAGGACGGTAGGAACGTCAGATTTTCTCAACCTCATCAAGTCTCAATACAAAATAACTAAACAAGTGCTCCTGCCGCGCTGTGCGGCCGGCGGACGGCCACAAACACGGCCGAAATGTCCCTGCCAGGCAGCGAGCATGACAGCAAGCCGGCGTAACAGATGATCCGTAAAGCAAACAGTTTAAGGACGGCGACATTCTGCGGGCTCGGCGGCAAATAAAGCACAGCAGTAAGAGGTCTGCCTGTTTGTGTGTCTTCTTTTGTCCTCTCTGGGCGACCGAGTGCTTTGTTCTCAGGCTTGAATGGCTTCATGCTTCACTTTGATTAGTTTCCAATGATGCTGCGGCTAAAGCTGATTATTTAGCCTCCGCTCCGCAAACATGCTAGGCGGCGTCCTCTGGGCGGCATCCCTCTGATTCACATGGAAGTTGCATTAGTGCACATAAAATTGCACACACACACACACACACACCACGCCAGACCGTCCCGTCGATGGGGCCTTCTGGCACACCGATGGGCGGCAAATGGGAAGCTGACTAACATCACGTGCGGATGCCATGACAACGGAGTCTCCTGCGTAGATTATCCGCCGATGTGAAGAATTTCCGCATCGTTCAGCGGGCCCCTTGATCGTATCAGACGTCCAGTGGTATGAGAGGATCACACATGGGGTCAGAAAGGTGAGTAAAAGAAGCGCCATGATCTCTTCTCTGATCAGGACTTCACACTGTAAAAATGGCGATCCTGTGCAAGTTGTAAAAGGATTTTTGCAGCTAGCCAACGTCTCTCTATTTTTACCTCGATTTTTGTGTTGCAAAAACGGCTGATTTATTCCTTTCATTATATTATAATTTCAAATCATTATAAAAAGGTTTTATTCCATTTAGAAAATGCCAGACCTTTTTATTTCCTGTCACCTTTAGAAGAGGTGTGCCACATTGAAGGTTTTATGTCTTTAGAACAACGTATTGTTTATTTAGCATATTTCAAACGGGTACAGTTACCACATTTATGCATTGGCAGATACCCTCGCCTGGAACATGACTATTAGTTATAAGTCAATATATGTATGTCACAACAGCCCTGCATGAAGGTTGTACTGTTCTGTTTTTTGATAATTCTGTTTTTAGAGAGGCGTTGACCTATTTTACGAAACAACATGATGACCTCAGCCAATGGGAAAAGCCCCATGAGTCATATTCAGATCCGCGATGACACCAAATTGGCTTAATCTCCATCAACCGTAAAGTCCAGGTGAGGCGGCACAAACGCTGACCTGCTTCAGCAGCCTGGAACTTATTATTCATTTTGAACTCATGATCAGTGTCGGGGTTATAAAGTAACACCTTGGAGTACTTCGAGTATTATTTCCGGGTAATGAGTAACCAAATGTGTTAGCTTGCGATTCTGGTAGTCCCAAACTAAGCTACCTTTTCAAACGTGCCTTGCCTTACTTTTTTACTTTAAAAGTGATTATCGTCCTCTTTTTGTTGATACAATTAAAAAAAAAAGAGAATTAAAAGAATAAAAATTCCCATGCATTTTGTTCTGTATTTCCTGCTACTTCGCTCTAGATGGTGTGTGGCGGGGGTGTGACGGTGCGCATGCGCAGCTCAGTCAGCGTGCGATATCATGGCAGAGAGGTCAGCTTAACGTGCGGAAATGGAAAAAAAAGGATGACTGAACAGCAGGGGCACGATGGCGCCACCGCCCCCAAAACAACAACGGCTGGAGTTCATGCCGGGCAAAGCTGCCACTCCAGGGGAAGTGAATGAACTGAACACGTGGTGGAGGAGATGCTGCCACTACCTCTGCTTTGTTTACTGAATGGATGCACCTGAAATCATTCAGCTTTGTTTCTCTGCAGCTTAATTGCACCAAACATATTTTTCTTGTTCTTAACATGTTTTTGTCAGCGTGTTGCGCTGGCCTGCTCTGAGCTCCTGAGCCTGCAGAAATAACGATTAATGGGCCACGGACTAGGCTGTGCAATGATGGCCGGGTCAATACATTAAAAGGTTAATTGGAGAATTTGCACAGGAACTGAAAAGGGGGTTTTAACGCAATCTATAATCAAACTAATGCATTACCTTTATCAGCAGGTAATCCAGCAATGCAACTAGTTAGTTTTTAATGGCAGTGACCTAACAAATTACTTGAACTTTAACTTGACCCAACACTGGTCGTGATGAACCCCAAATTATGAAATATGAAGCCCCCATCACCGCAAATTCACAAGCATACAATGACATCACATGTCGCCTCACTCGGTCAAGTGTAACCTGAGTGAAGACCATCATCTCTGAGCCTTCACTTCCTGCCGATCACCCCGACCGGCTTCTCACCCCATCGGGGGGCGCTACAGGTCACTGCCCGCTAAGTCTGCATGCTCCTCCGCCATCCCGACCCTGATCTCCTTCCTCGAGCCTCGCTGCCATGCAACCACGGCAACATGTCAAGATCAATTTAATATCATCACCCGGCACCATTCCATCCCACCAACGCAACAAGAAATAAATATCAGTCAAAACAATCATTACAGCAACCGGACACACGCCATCGTGACCCTCGTAACTCTGCACTGAGGAAACACTGAAGGCAAAAATGAAATGGAATAAAATAATGAAAATAAAATGCTAAATATAAAAATGCTAAAAGAGAGAAAAAGATGGTAAAATTGAATAATGAAAATAAAATGAAAAAATGAAAAGCATAAAACAAGAACGAAGGGTAACATTTAAATATTTAAAATGGGCAAAAAAATATATATATAAGAAGTGGAGGATTAAAAGAAGTAAAATCCATCATGTACACACGGAATAAAATGACATTGTATTAGTGAAAAGAAAAAGAACTTTCCCAATTGTGCAAATGAACATATAAATGCCACGTCAAGAAGCGTTTAATATAATCACGTTGACACCATCCCATCCCATTTGAAAACACAAGAAATTAATATCAGTAAAAACAAGCACTGCGGCAACTGGAGACACGCTACTGTGACTCTAATAACGCTGTACCGAGGAAACACTGAAGACATGACAACAGAGGAAAAATGAAATAATAAAACGATGCAATGAAACGCTAAATATTAAACAAAAAAATGCTAAAGAGAGGAAAAGAATGGTAGAATTGAAAAATACAAAATAAGATAATGAAAGCGATAAAACAACCCCAACGCGAGTGTTCCAAATGGGTAAAAGAATATAAAAAAGTGTGGGATTAAAAGAACAATCCATCAATTGCAAGAATAAGATGACATGCCAGTGTTAAGAAAAAGAAAAAAAAAACTTTCTCAAATGTGCAAATGAATAAATAAACACAAACGGATGGAAGCGCGCATTGACTCCTGAAGCTGTGAACTGTTGGTCTGAGAGCTGCCAGACGGTCGTCGGCTGGCAGACAATAAAGGTTTAGCGTTCATCTCGTGTGATATCTCCATTCACTTTAAAACTCCGCCGGCGCATCACTCGTCAGCTGCGACCACAAAAAAGGGGGCATAACCACGCACTGACACACAACTCCACAAACAGCTTTAAAGCTTGTATCCCATAATCCGCAATATCTTCTTCTTCTTCTTTTTTTTTTTTCAATGTTTGCATTTTATCTTCTCGCCGCACTTTGATGGCCAGTCATTTGTCCGGTTTATGTGATCCTGTCTTATCAGTAACTCTCCTTCACTGCATCCCGAATGCTCCTGGCTGATTTCTATCCGCCGAGATTTAAAAGGCGACTCGCAGACATCACAGGGGCCCCGTTGGCGGCGCGAGCGGAGGACAGCCTCTGAAAATAATTCCGACGGAGGTGTTGCCAGGAAATGGCGGCATCCTTGATTCCGCACACATTTGGTTTTTATAGGCAGGGTCGGGATGGGGAGGGGGGGGGGGACTGTGTGAGCGCGGCGTCATTACCAGCTATTTCACCTTGAGCTTGTTGGGATTCTCCTATAAATCCACAGCCTGCTCTCACCTTGGCCAGCTGCTACTGGCTGAGCTGCGGGGGGAAACGCTCATCTGATGGAACGCTTAGGAGAGTTTAGGGTCTGGACGGGCCTGTTCGCCGGCTGGAGATACTCTGTAACCGCTGAGGTTGTCGTGGTCAGCGGTGTTTGTGGCGATGCGTTACGCAGCATATTAGCGGCTGCTTGGATAAGACAAACAGGATTTTTTCTGTAGAAAAATAAAAATAACCTGCTGCAAAGAAATCATACTTGGTTGCGTGTTTGATGTGATCCTCAGTGAGAGAAAAATGGGCTTCAGCTAAAGACGTTTGAGCGTTGAACCCAAGCAATGTGCGGACCAAGCAGCTCTTGTTGGACAAAGAATATTTAAAAAGACTTTTTTAGTACGGCAAATGCACTGAATAAAGTTTTTTTTAAAAAACAGGAAAAAAAACACAGACTGACGAACCAGAAGTGACAGAAAATCCAGAAATATGTAGAACAAAGACAGCATAACAGCATACTCGACCGTAATAAACAGGGAATAAATGACATATACATATTTCCTGATTTTTGTCACCTCTGGTTGGTCACCTCGGTGAAGGCCCATGTGTGTCGCAACATATCGGTGCATGTTTTTAAACTTTTGCAGTGCATTAAGGCCCATTTATACTTAACATTAGAATACGCATACAAATGGAGCCTCCTGTCATTCAGCTGCGTTCTTTTCCTTTGCATTTCGATACGTTTTCAGGGAGCTTGAAGCTGCGTACTGGGCAGTGGCGCGAAGTTATAGCTCACGTGCGTAACTATAAGCACATCTATGATGTTACCTCGCCAGGGCAGAGGGACAGAGAACTGCTAAAGAACAGCTGGGAGAAGATTGGACGTGAATTTGGTAAGTGGGAAGGCAGCGAAGGCGAAGTGGAGGTCTGCGGGGGTCCAATTTGTGGAACTCTGAGCCGCCCCCAAGTAGTTGTATTGCTTAGCAACCATGCCAATGAAAAGCAAGCATGGGGAATATGTGGGCAGTGACGTTTGGCCACATTTGAAACAAACGTCTTTATTTATATATGTAAAGTGAGCATGAGCATAAGTGAGTTTTGCCATATTAATAAAGGCTTGTCAAATGTTCTTTCTATAACAAGAGTGCCTTGGTCTTCGTGTACCAGAAGTGGATTTTGGCTTCATCTAATTTTACTTGTTAGGGAAAGAGATGGAGATTCCCATCGCCTGATACTGGAGCTCAAGTTCCACCATAGAAGGTTCTGGAGCTGCGCGAGGACTTTGGTGGGACGGGTCCTCCGGGGAACGCAGGAGGACGCCAGCACCACATCTGACGAGGTGGAGGACCGACTGAGGGGATCATGGCCCCAGAACAGCGTTTGACATTCCGACCGAGGTTCTCCATCCACTGACGGCTCGAGTGGTTCTCAGCTGAGTGGGCTAATCCTAATCAGTGCTGGAGAAGTCAGTCTTTCAAAAATCTGTCAGATGTTAAAGGGGGTTATTCAGACTCTCGAGGACCATCATGCATCATGTGACGCGCGCAAACGTGCCGCCGTCTGCGGGCGGCAGCTTGCAGTGAGGAAGCGGCTCCTCTGGCTGCAGCTCGCCGCTCAGTGATTATCCAGGTGAAAAGATATTGATTTTTGAATAGTGAACCAAAGCTCTGCGGGTGCGGGCTGAGTGGCGCTGTCGATACAAATCTCATCGCTACACTGACAAAGTGAAACTATTTTAGTAATTCCACGGCAAAACAATAAAAAAAAAAGTCTCAACAGGGAAGATTGAATAGTGGCCACACTTTGTTTCCCCTCAAAAAATCATAATGAAAAGTACTATTTGCAGTGAGGAAGTGGCATGTTTAATGAGATGAATGTGAAATATCAGAGTAAGCTGCGGACACTTCACAACAGCAGTTAAATCAGCAGATCTATTTTACGAGAGGGTATTTAAAACAGCAACAGTAAATCAGCCGCGTTATTTATTCAGCTTGGAACACTCAAGTGTGAGGACATAATAGCACGTTCACATTTCCAGTCACAAATAGAGACTAAATATACGTTGCCGCACAAAAGATACAGCTTTTCTTTCACCCTGTTGCTACTGGCAGCCAGTCAGTTATGAATGCCTCTTTAAAGACTTTCAAAAAAAAAAAAAAAAAAAAAATTCCCCATCTGAATCCACCTCCAAACCTGCTCTGGTTGCTGACATCACCTGATCGTTTCTACCGCTACAGCAAGATTCAGCCGCACGAAGGTTAATGTTGTATGTTGAATATATGTAAATAAGTCAGCCCAGTGATTAGCATGTGAGTCCTGCTGAGACTGTCGGTGCATTTCAATCAGGGCATCTTACTGCAGCTGTCCTTCCAAGGTACTTGCTTTTTATCTCCATTTACTCCCCCTACCCCTCTGTGTCGTCTGTTGGCTATATTGTGTTTAAAAAACACAACGGATATTATCTTGTAAATGAACGCTGCCGTAAAAATAAAATGTTCTTTGATTAGGGGGACGACCACAGAAATGCAGTATATAAATACATCAACACGGCAGCACGACAGCTCCTCAAAAGTGAGGCTAAAAGATCTCCACCGCCCCCTGGTGGCTGGCTGCAGTATTGGTGATAAACCCTGCCTCCTCGCCATGTTAGGGGATGTAAGATGGGTCAAACTAAACTATACTTCATAAAGATAAATAAATAAATAAAATACCCCAAAAGATGGTATCTTTCATTTCCTGTAGTTTTGATCACACTTATGTTTTACTCACAATTTTTTTTTTTTTTTCCGTTTGGTTTGAATTCGTTATTTGATGCTATGAAAACAGGGGGTGTGGCTTGATGAGTGACAGGAGCTCTGAGCAAAATACTTGTACCAAGAACAGTACAAAAGAAGGCGGAGAGGACATGTCATGCTAATTTTCTATAACCGTTATTGTCTATTTCAAACAATGAAAATGAGTTTTTAACGGCCGTGACTGCGGACTCGGGACTTCGATCAGCAGCTCCAGCTCGACACGATAACATTAATATTTTAGGTGGAAGACAATAAATGTTTCAGATTAAATGTTCAAGACACTGTTGACATTTCCAAGTCCCCCAGCCTGATGCTCCAGCTGGCCTCGATAAATATCGTGCATTCTTGGCATCACCCGGGTGGACGAACGATCTGTTTGGGTGAAAATGCTCCGACTGCTCATTCGGAGTCTCAGTTACAGTCATTTCAGGACACTCAGCCTTCCCTCTCAACGATCCCTCCCTCATTAACGCCACTTTGATTTTTTTCTTTTTTTTCTTTTTTCTTTTTTTTTTTTTTAACAAAAACGCTAAAAACAGCTGTCAAGTGTGAACATTTCCCCAAAAATATGGACGCGACAACAGACTGAAACCGCCCTGGATCGTGGATTTTAAAGCATATGAAACCCAAAATGTGTGGACGCGAGCGTTTGTAACTTCAGGGGTGTGGCCGAGAATGGACGTGACAAACGTCCGGCTTGCTTGCGGCGTGTCATTCGCCAGCCATCGGCGGGGTGGAAGCCAAGAGAAAGAGAGGGTTGAGGGAGGGAAGATGGATGAGGACGATGGTGGGCCGGGACAGAGAGGAAGCTGGCGGCTGGCGAAGCAGAGCAGAGCGGGAACGTGTGCACAGCCTTGTTCTTTGCAGATCTTTTATACGTCTCTTAATTTGGCTGATTTTATGTGACATGGACTGAGATGTGAGCTGCAAGAAGGAGAAGGCGAAGAAGAGGAAGTTGCCTGGCGTGAGAGGTGCGAGCGTGAAACACTGGCGGCAGGCCGAGACGCGGGGAACGACTGGGAACTACTTAGAAACATGGACGCTTCATTTGGATTGCTTCATTTGGCAGCTTTGGCTCCTTCCCTAATGTCTTGTCTTTCATTTCTGTCCTCTTCAGAAGGAGATAAGATGCAAGGAAATACACTTTAAGTGTGAAAATGGGCGAAGCAGGGGGGGGGGGGATTGGTAGAAAAGAAAAAAGCAGTGTTAAAGATGCTGAAAAGACCAGTTTGATGTCTCTTGACCTTCCTTCGCTTTCCAGTGGCGCCGCTCTGCCTCCTCTCCTCATGCACCTCGGCAGCAGATCATAAGATAATGAGGCTCCGTGTGCAGGAACCAACATTTTGTCTGATATTCTAAAATTTCACAGAGCAAAACTGCCTGTCATAGAGGACTCGGGATTGGGACGCGCGCCTGCCAGCAGCAAGTCTATTTTTCAGCACTATATTTTTTTCCCCAACTGTGTAATCTACGGCTCCGACTTCAGCCCGAGATGACTGACAGATTCACCCTCACAATGTCACACATCTCCCCTTCACCTTCTGCAGCCTTTCATTCATTTTTTTTTTTTTTTCCCTTCCTGTTCTCAAAATGTATGTGTGCAATCGTGCTGAAGCAACATCGGCTGTGTACTTCGGGACTGGAGTCTGGCTGAATGGGTGGGGGGAACGTCATGTGAATGAAAATGAAGATGGAATATTCGACACGTAGGCAGGCCATGAGCTGTGGCCAGTTATGGCTTTTCTGGATTTCAAAAATGTCCAATGCTCAGTTCCGAATGGAATAGAATCATCAACAGTGCTAAATGGTTTGTTTATTTGTTTGTTTGTTTGTTTGTTTGTTGGACCCGAGGATTCAACTGAAGGTCAGATCTGTTTGACAAAATGAAAAAGAGCATTGGTCTCTTTTTTTCTCTTCTCTTTTTTTAGTATTTATTCACCAAGGTTTCAATTATATATAGTTATATCAGTGGGGTTTTTTTTACTCTGTTTTTGCAACAGTACAGGAGTATTTAACAGTATATTGTGACTGTATAAATTTTTAGCTGCACGCTTTTATTTTTGATCTGTCTTGATCGGATTTGCAATCAGGACCATCATTATTGTCATCGTGGCTACCATCCTCATTAGCATGAATAATGTTATTTGTGTTGTTATTCTTTTTTATTGTTAATATTCCTATTGTTTAACTCTGGGGTCCCCAAACTTTTGCCTGCGAGGGCCACATAGCTTTTCCCTTAACTGATGGGGGGCCGGGGTCAGTTTGTAATAGAAAAAGTGTGACAATCGCAGGGGTGCCTAAACGTAAAGATGTATTGTTTTCCAGAAAGCCACACACCAAATAACCCTTTCTGGGTTCCTCACAGAAAAAAAAAGTCAGGAAATAAACAATAACACTATTACTGAAAAAAAATAATGACCAAATAACCCTCTCTGGGTTCTTCACAGAAAAAAAGTCAGGAAATAAATAATAACACTATTTATTTAAAAAAATAATTTACCCCCTAAAAATGGGTGGTCCTATATTTTTGTCACGCACTGTATATGAAAAAAAAAAAAAAAATCAAAATGCATCTCTGGTATTGTTCAAGGGGCAGGGCCAAATGTGGAGGCGGGCCGTAGTTTGGGGACCACTGGTTTAACTCCTCTTGTATATTTAGGCCTAATTTCTGTCCACATTCCGTGAATCGGCTGCTGTAATGAAATTGAGATGATTCTTGTTATTCGTGCTGCTGAGTCATCTTTCACCTCAAGAACCCTTCCACAGATTATTCTCTTTAAAACATTTTTTTTTAACTCATCTCCATCTGCGTGCCGAGGCGCCGGCAGTGATAGGTGTTGACTCTTTATTTTACCTTGACATCTTCAGTGTGAACTTTTTTGTCGAATCTCCGCTGTTGCAATAGAAGAGAAGTCTTGAAAGAATCACAGACATGCTGCAAAACATTAATTAGTTGGGCCGGCTGAATGCATAATTTATTAGAGTTAAAGCTGTCAGCATGCAACCGCCACAATGACACTCAAAAAAAAAAAAAGTGCATGTTGTTCAGAGTGGT
>CAAKHG010045267.1:12547-59867 GCA_901007715.1 Dactylopterus volitans
CACAGACATGCTGCAAAACATTAATTAGTTGGGCCGGCTGAATGCATAATTTATTAGAGTTAAAGCTGTCAGCATGCAACCGCCACAATGACACTCAAAAAAAAAAAAAAAAAAAAAATCACATATATTGTGTTCACACATGAGCAACCACTCGAATGTCACATGGGAAATGTGGAGAGAGCGAAACCCTCTGAAAGGCTTTAATTTGTCTGAGCGCGACCAAAAAAAAAAAAAAAAAACGGATATTTATATGCTGATTCTTTTCCCTCATGAATGCAAATTGAAAAATGAATATTTCTTATTTTAATGGATTCTTGTATGAGCTGCTCCTTTAATCATTTCACTGTATGGAAGATATAAAGCACGGAGAGAAAGAGAAAAAAAAAAAAACCTGTTTATCTTTGGACATTAAACAGAAAATGAGTCTTTTCATTTCGAAATAGGCTGTCTATCAGTTTGCCTCCCTTAAATTAGAACCATGCTGCGTTGTTGTCTGGCTACGTATGATGACCTACATATGTGAGAACTGTAGACTGTAAAATCTGACACTGACATTGTAAAAGGGTATTGTATATCAGCAAACCCCTCCCTGAGTCGCTCAGAGTTGGTCCAGGTCGGGGGTGAAGTTGGCGGACGGACGTCAACATGCCTGGCTTGTATCTGAGTCTGCAGTTCTTGTTGGACATCGGACACGTCTTCAACCGTCTTCACGCTTTGGACCCTCCGCTTGACTCTCAGTAATCCCAGACCTCCATTAAGAAGCGATGCCGCCCTTCCATCTCGATACATTTAGGTCGAAGCAAAACGCCTCTGGCGAACATTTAAACACCAGACATCTCATGCGTCGCCTCTGATCTGAACCTCAAAAACATTCCGTTCGTAAATATGTCGCGTTAGCGCCAAATTGGCTGGAGGTTACAAGAGGATGACCACAAAATAAGAATAACGGGAAAAAAGTGGATGGCAAGTTTTTTGTTCTTTTTAAAAAATGCCATGAACTGTATTTCTAATTATCGGGATTACTTATTTATAGGCGCCCCCCTCCAGATTTCTTGTGTTTGCATGGCCGCCAGTTTTTGCCTCATCACGCTTCACACGACACCTCCAGGTTTGAAAGTGAAATTGAGCTCTTTGTTGTGTCTCCCTGAAGATACCCCGTGTATAACTGAGCTGATCTGAGGGGTCGTTCCTGCCAAGTTGCATCTGTCAAGCTAGCAGGGGGGCAAGTAGGGACGGAAAGTAGGGACCCTCTTTATTCTCGTCATGTAATCAGAATAACTGCCAGGATAAATAAGATGTCGGGGAGGTGAAGGTGGCGATCGCGCTCCGTGTCAGATACCTCAAAAATGCACAAAGTCCCATCAGGAAAGTCACCAGCTGCTGTCTGCTAACTGAACATGAATGATGGCAGCGTCAGAGGTGGGCCGGGGTCCTCTGAGGGTATGACTGCATGTAGACACACACACACACACACACACACACAACACAACAACAACAACAGCAGCAACAACAACAGTTCATACACAGTTGAGTGCAACACAAGCAGACAGGCGTGGAGGCAGCATTCATATTGTCCTCCAAACGGGACAACAGGCCTCAGAGGCATGAAAGCGGAAGCAGGACATTCACGGAATACTTTAAATATTCTACTTTGGGCTACAAAACACAGACAAACAACACCGGCATCGTTAGTAATGTCTGCACATGTCAACACGGATGGAAATAGAGCTGCTGCAGCAGCAGCGGCAGCAGCAGCAGCAGCCAGCAGGGAGCCTGCAGTCAAAACATGATCTGGAGGATTGTTCATGTCCTGGAGAGCATTTCTGAGCTGTGAAAGTAATATTTGGACATGCAGTAAACAAACAAACAAGAAACAAATATTAACTTAATTTTATAGCATTTGCCATTTGGCGATGCAGCTCCAAGTGCTTCGCAAACAAAGGCAACATGTACAACTAAATGCAACTGCACAGGAACGGAATCACAAGATTACAGAAACAAAAGAGAACAAAAAAAGCGTCACAAAACAACCCATTCATCCGTTTCATTACGACTCAAGCAAACGTGTGAACATGATATCTGGCATCTGGCACTATGTCGTCAGCAGCAGATCCTTTATGTCCTGTAGGTTGTGACATGGAGCCTCCACGGATCGGACTTGTTTATCCGGCACATCTCACAGACGCTAAATTGGATTGAGATCTGGAGAATAATTTTGAGGCCTTGAACTCACTGCTCCTCAGACATTCCTAAGCCACTGTGGCTTTGCGGTAAGGAGCGTTACCCTGCTGAAAGAGGCCGCTGCCATCAGGGAATACCGTTTCCACGAAGGGGTGGACATGGTCTGCAACAATGCTGAGATAGGTGCTACCTGTCAAAGTAACAACCAGCTGGATGGCAGGATCCAGGGTTCCCCGGCAGAACATTAGCACCAAAGCATCGCACTGAGTCTGCTGGCCTGCCTTCACACTAGGCCACCTTCTTCCATTGCTCCGTGGTCCAGTTCTGGTGCTCACATGTCAATAGTTGGCTATCAGCAGTGAACAGGGGTCAGCATGGGCCCCCTTAGCTGGTCTGCGGCGGTGCAGCCACATATGCAGCAAACTGTCATTACTGTGCATTCTGACGCCTTTCTATCAGGACCAACCTTCTGTTGGATCGGACCACACACACCAGCCTTCACTCCCCATCAATAAGCCATGACACTGTCGCCGGTTCACTGCATTTGCTTCTTTGGACCACTTTTAATAGTGATCCTGACCACTGCAGACCGGGGACAACCCACAAGAACTGCAGTTGTGGAGACGCTCCTACCCAGTCGCCTAGACATCACAATGTGGCCCCCCGTCGAAGTCGCTCAAATCCTTACACCTGCCCATTTGGTAGCTTCTAACACATCAAGTTTGAGGACAAAATGGTCACTTGCTGTCTAACACGTATATCCCACCCACTGGCAGATGCCATGGTAACCAGATAATCAGTGTTATTCACTTCACCTGTCAGTGGCCGTAATGTTGAGGCTGCTCGGTGCATGTCATGAATGCACATGGATGTTGACTGCAACTCGACTGGTTCAAGGAGCAATGCAACCGCGGGGCGGGAGTTCTATTTTCATTCAATGCTATTCTGATATGGACGGATGCCAACGCGATGCGTCACAGTACCTACAGCTACTGATCATCTCTGATGGCTGTCTTTTGAAATAAGACCCGAAACAAGCTCGCAGACAGAGCAGCGCAGTTTGTACACCAGACATACATTCAGCCTGTATACAACGTACGTGCGTATGTGTTTCTGAAGTCTCCAAGTTAATAAAATACACATAGCGATAAATGCAGATGTTAGACTGAATGTGAGTGAACTTGATAGAATTCTGGTTGTTGAATTGCTTGGCGGTTAAACAAATAGTGGCTCTCTTGCAGACGAGCCCTGATGGATTTTCTAATGCGTGTGTGTACAACTCAAAAACAGAGATTTCCCTACTAAACTGCGAAAAAAAGAGAAGTTTGCAAGCCAGCTAAAGCAGCCAACGCAATCAGGAGAAGTCAGAGCTTAATCAGGTATCATTAATTAAATGCATTTAAAGCCACCTACCGCCGAAGGTAAGACTCAGAGAGTAGAATTAAATTCTGAGTGAAGATTAATGGTTTCTGTCAAAGGGGATCCTCCTGGGTGTTGAGCATGTTTTCCTAGAGGTCACTGGTGATCATGGAGAGAGGGATGTGGGGCGGGCGCAAAGGGGGATTAACGTGAGACAGAGGTAACCAGACAAGCGCTGACTCAAGGAAAAACGCATCCGTGACATTATTCTTTTTATTTGTCAGAGGAAATGGACTTCTCCCAAGTGTCGGTGTCTCCTGCACACTTCTCTAAATCACCTTTCCTGCTATTAGTTCTTTCTCCCCCCCCCACCCTCTATCCTCACCAGCGCCTCGGCACGCTGGCAGGCTCCTGCGCGGTGCCCAGTGCACTCTGGGTATGTCCATTAACTGTGGCAGGAAGAGCCATTAGTGTTGTGCTTCATTTACTGTGGCCCGGCCTCTAAATCAGCTGTCAGACACCTCCAGTAGTAATACAGAGTCGCACTTCCGACCATTAGACAGACACAGCAAGTCGCTTCACCTCTGTCCAAACCCTCCTGCTGCTCTTTTCTTACTGAGCCTCCTCCACAATCTCTCCTTCTTTTTTTTTTCTATTCATGACCACTTCTTACCAATCAATGCCCCTCCAAGAGCCGGATTAGTCCAAAAACAAACATACCATAACTTGACCCTTTTTTTTGTTTTGTTTTTTTTTTGTTTTGTCTTTTTACTTGTTTTTCCAAGACAGTAAATTAGAGGGGGAGAGGGCGGGGGGGAATTAAACCTTAACTGCCTGTTTATGTGACTCACAGGATGCAGACGGACAATTTCCCTGAAATATGAAACACAGAGTGATGAATAATTTGTGTTCACGTAACAAGGAGGAATACAACCGCTGTATTTGTTCAGAAGGTTTGGGGCCCTGATCCAAAATGTGACAACTTTTTTTTTTTTCCTGAAATTGGTATCATTAAAACCAGTCCACTTCAAAACCCTTGCATTACTGTTGTAAGTATTTTTCAGAATGGCAGCATTTTACATAAGAGGTCAGGTGTCACTTAAAGCTACAGTGAACGATCACCTGACTCTGCGGCTCCACTTGGCTTCATAAAGCTTTCAAGCATGTTGCGGCGGATTTTTCAGCTCGCTGCTTGCTACTTTAGTATTCTTTATTGCTATTTGGCACAAAAGCTTTAAAAAAAAAATTCGAAAAAAAAATTCGAAAAAAAAAAAAAAGCCACTGTACACAACCTGCTCGGCACCAAACAGTGAACAGATGCAGTTTACGACTGTAGCTGGTGAACATTTAGCAGCTGAAAACACAGTTATTTTGGGTCCATAGAGAACAGCAACAGAGCTTCAACAGAGTGAATACTGGACTTAAATCGACCAGGTGGACAGAAATGTGATATTATTGCTCCCCTAATTGTTGGATCTAACAACTACACAGTTGACTCAGGCTGGAAACTAGTATAACTTGACTTTTTTGTTGTTGTTGTTGTTTGTCGTCTTTGTCTGCTAATTGTTCTCCCCAAATATAAAATTATGGGGAGAAAAACTTTTTTGATATGTCTTGATGTTTGACTCCTTTGACACAAATCAGTGGTGCACAACAGTTTTTCTCCCGACTTTCTCTCTGGACTGGCTAACTGCACCTAACGCTCCCACCCACCCACTCACCCCCAAATACTCAAGGTCTGTTCCCACCAAGCTGTTCAGTTCAGTTCGGTACGTTACACGCTAGAACGGTTAAACCCTGGATCTGCTTTGCACCTCCACTGCAGACTGCAGCGTATACATGGTAGGCGGTTGGTCAACCATGTCGAACCACCTCCATGTCTTTCTGTCCAAATCGCTACGGCTGTCGCGGTCTGGGACAAGACAATAATCATCAATGCTTTTTTTGCTTTTGGTGCGGCATTTGCACGGCCGTTCGCTGGAAGCTCGACCAGCTGGACAACCTTCTTGTGCCTCACTGCTCCCCCGAAACCCCCGAAAAGGTCTTCGTGAAAACGATATATTTAAACATGGCACATCGGTGATTTACTCCCACCGTGGCGTCTCGATCTGTCTGACCAATCAGCAGCTGCAGTGTGTCTAGCTCCACCCCTTAGGTATGGGATCAGTGTGCTAGGTACTCCAACAGAGGCGTTACCAAAAATCTGGACGGCACGCTACCGTTAGAAAACCACCCGAGGAGATTGTGGTGTGTGTGTGTGTGTCGTACCTGAGGGTGGGAACAAGCGAATTGTCGAACCGCCTGTGGACTTGCTGAACCAGACGTAACTTCTAGTCACACCAGTGTTGAAGAGGATTAAACTCGCTTTCGTTCCACCCACCAGCAGAGCACGACTCCAATCTTTGAAAAGTGACTGAATCTACTTCCCGCTTGATTTATGACCTCGGTAAACATTCTCAATCTCAATCACAAACCAGTGGGTGAAGTCAGGCAGGCTATATCCAGTTTTTTTTTTCTTTTTTTTTTTTCTACGGTGTATGGTTTTGACATTTGTTGCTGTGTTGCTGTGTTGTTGCTGTGTAGAGTCCATGTGAGTGAACTATGGTGCTTTAGATCATAATAGATCCTGCAAATAATAGGAATGGTATTTATGTAGTTGCAGGGTCGAAAGGATTTTGCATTTTGACGTTAGGCATAATGATGGTATTTGGTTGTCATGGTTGCTTTTCAGTATCCTGGTGCTTTTGTCAGCTTGTCATCCGGCTGAGTCATTTGACCTTGGTGGATTCAAACATGTTAATGTGAGGCTCAAGCAGGTGAGTGGGCTACATTACAGTAACACTGTCTGTTCCTTGATAAGCCTTCATTAAAAATGATTACCTGAATCGCTGCCGAGAACAGAGGGAGCAAAAGAGATGTGAATGAGGAGAAGCCGGCTGCTGCAGATGAAAAACCCACTATGCGTGTAGGTGTGAAAATGCATGAAAATCTGTGTGTGTGTGTGTGTGTGTGTGTGTGTGTGTGTGTGTAGGTGTGTAGGTGTGTGCGTGTGTGTTACTCAAGATGGCATTGTTCCTGTCAGCAGCCGGCAGAATGATTTGATTTCATAGTAACAATAAGGGATTCATGTATACAGACTAAGTCAGTGTTCTTGGGTGTCCGAAGGTTACAGTCGGGCTGCGTGGACAAATTGACTGAGAAAAGTGGGATGATGGGGGGGGTCTGAGGGAGGCGGGGCGGCGGCGCTCTTAGCCGGTCCGCATTATCATTTCCCTGAGGAGGCTATGCGACTTGTCACCCAGGCAGGCTGGTGAATAGGTGAGCAGCAAAGCGATGCAGGGAGAAGAGGGGCAGCTTCTATAGGCACACCACAGAGAGCGTTGTTATGGCGATGGACATTTCTTCCATTCCAGGATTAGAAGAGCACGCTGGATGGATGGCCCTGTCACCGATACACCATGATCATATCATGAGTCCAAATATC
Source organism: Dactylopterus volitans (assembly GCA_901007715.1). NCBI lineage: Eukaryota > Metazoa > Chordata > Actinopteri > Syngnathiformes > Dactylopteridae > Dactylopterus > Dactylopterus volitans. The sequence goes on from CAAKHG010045267.1 coordinate 19,572, forward strand.
TAAAACCGCTGGGTGTAACGATGTGAGACTAGTTCTGAAGATTACCATCCTCCTTTTTTTTTTTTTTTTTTTTTTTACAATAATGGTGGAGAGAGCCTGAGGGAGCAAAAGGTGTGGGGAATGTGGGCAAATCATTCCACCAACCGGGATTGGAGGAGGGATTCACGGTAAAGGGAATTTGTGCACCTTGACCACTCAGTTGTTGCCCTTGTTCAGCCTGCTGCTTGTTAAACTTCTCAAGGATATCCCGTCTGCAGAAAATCACACTGCTTGGCCCAGGTTGGTGCTCGAATCAGGTCATACATAATTCACTAAATGATGGAGGCTGACCTCCAATATTGTGTACACATGAATGTAAATAGATGTGTTTGCTGACACGAACACGAAGAACTCTACTGAGAGTGTCTAGCACACTAATGTATTCTTTCCTGTGACCCGGAAGTCATTAATGACAGATTTCCCAACCTCTCATCCCCCAAAACTACACCTGTAGTATTCGACAAATACTTACAATCCATTAATAATGAAACTTTTTAACTATTAAATCGTAGCTTTTTACCCATTTCCCCTGGATGCCAACAGTTGTGTGGTCCTTGCATGGTCTGTGGAGCAATCGTCCGGCTTAGAGAAGCTTTCTCATTCAGCTTGGAACTCTGGTGTCTATTTGGAGACTTTGCACAATAAATCTTTCATCTTTTTCACTATTTGTGTTTGTGTCTGTAAGATTGGTACAAAGGGGAGCAGTTCTGCAACAGTCTTCTGTATCTCTTCATCAGCAGCCCAGATAATGAAGGAATAGAGTGGAATTAATAAAAAAAACAAAAAAAAAACAACAACAACATATTGTCGTTATGGAGGGAAAAAAACCTGCAGAAGTGAGGAAACACATGTTGCCAAGGGTTGTGATATATAATTGACAATTGACGTTTCTAAGACTGATGCTACGGGGACAAAGGTTTCTCAATTCCTCATTTCTCTCCATCCTGTCAGCAGTCTGAACTGACCAAATCTGTTTTTAATGATCTTTTTAACTCCCCCAAGAGCTGTGGAAAGTCTGTTTCTATCTCTGGTGCCATTCTCACGTCGGAATGCGGCGCTGTCTGGCTCAGCAGGCTCCTTAGCCTTCAAATCCTGACTCAGTCTGCATGGAGGACTCGTGACGAAAAACCGATTTGTTTTGGGACCACTTCGCTCTCTTCAGAAGAGACGGTGGTCCTCCCCACATGATTGGCTGTTTACGTCCCGAAAGCTCAACCCAGAGGCCCCCTCCCTTCTGTCCTCCCATTGCACAATTACTTGTGCCATTACCATCCTTGAGACTGCACCCCTCAGGACGCTACGAATAAAAGCTCACTCCATTGGAAACAAGACACCTCCAAATCCTTGGATTTCTTATTTCTGAATGAGGCTTGGCAGGAGAGAGAGAGAGAGAGTGACTGCGGACCTTTACTTAATTCGCATCCGCCCTTTTGGTCCTTCATCTGCCCCCCAGTCTGTGGTTGAGGACTTGCAGTCATTTTTAGAAACCATTTTTCAAGTCATTTGGTAAACACTGGCATTTTCTCCTCATTTAAATTACAGCTGACCAAAATTGTCCATTTGAACCAGTTGCATTTTATTTAATTTCCTGACCACCTCATTTTAATCTTTCTTTTATTTTTGAATTCAGTTTTTTTTTAGATTTTTCCTTTAACTTAATTCAACGTGTCTGGTCCCACAAACATTAAGGGTCATACCTGAGACCTTGTTTTTAAATTTTAGCTCCATTTGCCTGGACAGAATGCATGTTACTGACCACGGCCGTGTTATTTTTAGCCTTTCTTTGACTTAGACTCTACCGGGAGAGCGCACGTTTTCCCCAAGCGTTATGAACCATCCCTCATCCCCAACCATCCCCGCTGTTCTGGGTGAAGTGTCTCCTTGTTAAACTGAACTGTTTCTGATAAAAATGCCGGGGAGTTGAGAGACTTTGGAAATCAACAAAACTTAAAAGTCCATCATCTTTATGACAAAGCCTGAATTACAGAATCCCATATTATGGTCAAGGAAGCATGGGCTTTTTATTTTGATAATTTTTTTTTTTTTTTCTGGTAAATGTAACCCTAACGTGGTGTTTGACACCATTATCAACACGGTCACTCCTGCTCGTTCTGACGTACCAGTTTTCTCAAATGATGGTAACTACGTTTTGTCATGTTTTGAGGATAAAATTTGAGCTATCACGGCGAGCAGCATCACTTCTTCCACTCCGCTCTCAGACTCTCCAAACCAACCTTCAATCCCGCGCTGTTTTTCTCCAATTACTATGCAAGATCTCATCGATCTGGTGGGCAACATGAAACTCTCCTCAAGCGCTGTCAATGTTTTACCATATTTCATGCTTAAAAATGTGCATTCCTCCATGTCTTGTCGCTATTATGAACTACTTTAAACATGCCATTGCCCAGCCCCTTATAAAAGCAACACAAAAAAAACAAAAAAAACCCAAAAATCTCGCCCTGTCCCTTCTCAATAACTATAGACCCATTTCAAAGCTGCCATTCATTCACGAATATAAGGGAGAAGATTGTGGCCAACCAGCTCACTATCCGTCTTTTACACTCATAACATTTATGACAAATTCCAATCCGTTCTCCATCCCCCACTGAAACTGCTTGTATTAGACTATCAAACGACATAATGATGTCCTCAGACAGTTCTGACTGCTCTGTTTGGGGTTGCTGGATCCTACTGCAGCTTTTGACACCACTGATCACAACAGCTTCATGAAAGGCCTCAGCAGTGGGTTGGTTGTGTCTGGGATGGCGCTGGACTGGTTCTCTTCATGCCTTTCATATAGCACTTTCTCTCTCTTTCAGTCCCCTCACATACAAAACTGCAGCTCTTCCCTGTGGTGTTCTGTTCCCGGCCCTATCCTATTTTTACTGTCAATGTTGCCTTTAGGCCAAATTATTGTCTTTTTCATCATACCATGTTACCTTTACGCTGATGACATCCAGCTGTATATCTCCCTATGACACCGAGAAACTAAACATTTTGTCAACCTGGTCGACTGCCATTAAGAACTGGATGACAAAAAATCTCCCTACAACTGAACTACGGTAAAACTGAAGCCCTTATCGGTGCTCAATACAGCGTACAATACAAGGCTGCCCAAGATATTAAATTACTCTTTGCAACAGTTCAGTCAAGTTTCTGAAAACTCAGTGTTGTTTTTCACCATGCCGTGTCTTTTGATAAACACATTACTCAACTATCACACGCTTGTGTTTTTTTCATTCAAGAAACTCGGGTCCTTCGTGTCACAAACAGAGCTGGAAATGATAATTCACATATTGCATCATCCCCGACTAGACTACTGCAATTCCTTTTTCACTTACCTCAATAAGTCATCCGCGGACTTTCTACAATTTTTCAGGAGGGCTGCTGCAAGGCTGTTGACTGGGTTGAAAAACAGAGCCTCCATTTTATACTCTTTACAATGACTTCCCATCCAGTTCAAAATCAAATTAATATCTTCGTTTCACATATAGATCACTCCAAGGTCTGGCACCTGGTTATACCTCTGATCTGATTCAGCCTTACGTTCCCAGCAGGCCACCTTCTGGTTGCCCCACTTATCCCTCTGTATGGAACATTCTTCCTTTCAGCATAGTGTTCCTCAGTTTATGTTGTAGACATCAAAACGCAGCTAAAGACACACCTAAATCATATAGCCTTTCCCATTTTGTGTATGTCCAGTAAATAGTGTGGGTTGTATAAAAGGGAGGTATGTATGGAAATATATGTCTTTATAAGCATGTTTATTCTTACTTTTTTAGACTGCGGTTGTGTGTATCCTCATTGTTTTTCTTTTGTGAAGCCCTTTCTGATATTGTTCTGCAAAAGTTGTGCTACTAAATAAAATGTTCTTACTTTCGAGTGTCGTCCAACATTATTAATCATAAAGTGAGGTGAACTATAGTTTATGGCCATGTGTCATTTGAATGCAGTAATAAATGTTAACTTGAATCTCCTGGTTTTTTGTTTTTTTTTCCTCAAACTTCTCTAGAAAGTTCCGTTGGCAGAGCATCACTCTCCCAGAAAAAAAGGTCACGGGGAGGACAGGAACAACTCCGAAAGCTCCCCGTGTTTCATCTGAGAAGAAGCAGCAACAGACATGACGGCTGATTAATTATCTCCAGGAACCAAACAAAACGGGAGAAAAGCTGCGAGCTTCTGAAGGAGGCGAATCACAGTGTGTCACAACTCATTTTTATTTGTGATCCTCTGAGAGTTTCTGGTGTTGCATGCAGGGAGGATGAAGCCGAGGTGCGCCTGTTAATTAACAAATGATGCAGAGGCTTGCTTGTACACACAAAGTGGCGTCCGCGCTTCGCGCCGCGCCGCCCGCACGCGACGCCGCCCTCTCACGCACGTCAAGAAATGTTTTTTTTTTGTGCCTTTGATGTTTACTGGATGGCTGCTGTTCTCTTCCTCCGCCTGTTGGCTCTTCTGCCCCCCCCCCGCTTCCGTTTGAAGTCTCGGCAGTCATTTGGGAGGCGCTCGCCCCCTTTTCCTCGTGAGACTTTCTCTTTTTCGTGTTTTTATCTGACCTTACATCTGGGGTGCGTTGACAAAAGCACGCGATTCCTTCACATTATAGGTAGGTCAGGGTGCTTTTGTTTCCTTTTTAAATCTGTGGATGTTGGTGCTGTTGGCCCACAGTGGTGATACTGAGTCATCAGCAATGCAATTCATCCACATTTTTACTTTTTTTTTGACTCTGGTAAAGCTCTGGGAAGTGATAAAATAATGCTTAAACTGTCCTGACTCATGTTACGGGCTCTATACCTCATGGGTAAAATATGGCCCGAGAGCCAAAACTGGCCCTGTGGATCATCTACACCGCGACATCCACAAAGGAAGACAAAGTGACAATAAAATACAGTGATATTTTCATGCATTTCAACAAGAGTCTGGTATGCCAACTTGCTCAAGTCCAACAGTGCTGTCTGCATTGCTTACCTCAAGTTACTGGTCAGATTACGGGGGTCAGCAACAGTTTTGAAATCATGCTCACTGCATTTAAGTGGATTGTCTTGAGTAGTTAATCTTCTGCCACTGCAGGGTAAAATGATTACATATGCTACGTTTGACGTTTCAAGTAAATTGTCCAATGTGTGGCCCTTCGCATACTTTATCTAAGTCAGTCCTGTCCTGAGGAGAAGACGGATGCCGGCCGACTTGATATCGACATTTTTCCAGAGATTATACATGCAGCCCCACAGTCTCCAGATATCATTTAATGCTTTCACAAAAGTTCCAAGATTTTAACGCTGTTCCTTAATTCCCTCTTTAGCTTGCAGGAACAGCTGAATTATGTAACACAGTCATAACCTAACGTCATGGCAATTACCTACGCAGCTCTGTGAACTACAGCAGCTGCCGGATGAACGCCGGTACAACAAAGAGCCATTCAAATTCAGTCTCTGGGCGTTTTATACAAAACAGCGAGGCGTAACAAAGGGCCAAACATTCAAGTTCATGTTCCGAAGTGAAGAACCGAGATGCGTTGGTGGAGCTTAATTACATCTCTGCAGAGTTGGAATAACACTGATGTGATCGACTTTGTCAAATAGCTGCAACACTGAGCCCCAGTTTAACACTGAAACTGGCGACGTTAGCCGCAAACACGAGAACGCCGCTCAAACACGGATGCGTCGGGTCATCGCGAAGCGTTTTGGAACCTAGTGTCTTCAGAATTGTTGGAATTCATTATATGAGAAAGACACATTTGTAACAGACATTTCACTGATAAACAAATCCCACAAAACCCCCTGTGGACTAATCACTGGATTACTAAATAAACCAGTTATTATTATCAATTATTATGACTCAGGGGGGGATTAAAGGGGCAAAGATGGACAGAAGTTTATTTGAATAACAACCCAGATAAAGCATATGAGGAATTTCTGTCCATTTTCACCACCCTAAACGACATACGCTGTCCAATAAGAACAAAAATAATGAATAAATATGATTTAAAAAAAAGCCATTGATCACTAGAGGGCTAGAAAATGCTTGTAAAAAGAAAAATCTACTCAATAAGCAGTTCTTAAAATCCAGAACAAAGGAAGCAGAAAATAAATATAAAAAATATAAAAAATATATTATATTATTATTATAGGATTAATCGCTCAACTACAATGGCAGAAATGCAACTGGTAGAAAAGATAACAGCAACAGACAATAAGCAATACACAGAAGGAGTATTTATAGATTCAAGAAAGGCATTCGACACCGTCAACCATATTTAGATAAAACTAAATACAAAATATTTGGATACAATAGCATTTTAAATCAAACGCAAATTAAGATAGATATTATTGAAATAGAAAGAGTCCATGAAAATAAATGTTTAGGAGTCACTGTAGACCACAAATTAAGCTGGAAAACCGCATGTAAATTATATTAAGCACAAAATATCAACATCTGTTGCAATACTGAACAAAACAAAATACATCCTGAACAGAAACTCATTACACCCATTGTACTGCTCCTTCATAGATCCATACATCACTTACTGCGTGGAGATCTGGGGACACACGTACAAAACAATCACAAATCCAATATTTCTACTCCAAAAGAGAGCAATAAGAATAATCAACAGAGCAGATTACCACGACCATACAAACATATTATTCATAGATTCACAATTCCTAAAATTCACTGATCTGGTTGACGACAAAACTGCACGAATAGTGAACAAAGTAAATAATAATATGCTTCCCGAGAGTATCCAGGAGATGTTTCAGGTAAGAGTGAGTCGATACCAGTTATGAGGAAAATGCATGTTCAAAGGCAAGAACCAACGTAAAACAAAGATGTAGAACTGTAAAAGGGGTGAATGTATGGAATAATTTTGAAATAGAAATAAAAATATGTAGTATATATAAAACATAAATTATAAACCAAGGTGCACTTATGAGCTGCATCGTGACATCTTGAATGTATTCTTGAATATATTCCTTGCACATATTTGAATCTTTCTATTATTTTTACTTTCAAAAGGATAACATTACTTATGTAAATAGGATAGGCAAAATAGGCTAAGGCTTGAGCCTATACCTTTCCGGTCAATGTACATTTGTATATATTATGTATCTGTTTTTGTTTTGTTTTGTGTATCTTATGGATCTGGTTTTGTTTTGTTTATCTTGTTTGTATCAGACTGACTCATGTCAACAATAGTAACTGCATAATTGTCATTGCATTTCCAAACCAGACTAGTCTGAGAAAATGTTTTGAAGAATCTTATTCAAAATGTTAATTTACATCAGTAGATGATGATGCCGGTGCTGTTACGATGATGTTATGTGGATGGGGGAAAAAAATAAATAAAAATACATTTTCCTCTCTTACCATGGCCGGAGTTGGACAAAAAAGTTGGCCTTGGCATTTTGGCCATGACTGCCAAAATGCGACCAATTTAATCGCACGCCACCCATCTCCCCTGAATATGCACACCAACTGTGTTACTCTCTAAAAAGCACTAAAGCCATGTCCTGAGTAAGGGGTAGAGGGGATTAAGAGAGAAGAAACACGATAAATGTCTTTATCTGTCATTACACGTTGTTGAGTCAGGCAGTCAGCTTCTGCTTTGTACCGCAAGTTCTTATCTCTCTCCTCTTTCCACTCGCTGTGCCCGCCACCGCCATTATCGTCCACGGGCGCGGAGGAAGGTCCCTGCAGCAAACAAACGCATCAGCTTCACACATGCGGCAGCATGCGACCACATTTTTTCAGTAACTCCGTTGCAATTTGTCTTATCCGTCCTGTGTTTTTAATGCCTCCATGGCGACGATGGCCGAGGATGGAGGCTTTATTGTGTTGGATTGTAAGTCTGCCTGGACGTCCCATTTCAGGACCAGACTGCAGGGAAAGTGTTCAAGCAGTCGTATTAAATGTATGTAGACTAGAAAAATATCATCACTATATCATATTATCCTCTTAGACGTTTGTCTGAAATGTTGCCATAATCTGCATATGACTGATGCCTGCATGCGTATATATAACGACCTTGACCTTTGACAGTCCACCCTTGAGCCTGAAATGACTTTGGTGCCAAATTGGGAGGAATGAAATCCAGTCATTCCTTAAATGTTCACGAGAATCATACAAATCTCAGACCTTTTAGATGCAAAATGTCATGATGTCACGTCATATCATCTTTGTGGCGCAGTGACTTTGACCTCTGGACCACCAAAATAGAATCAATCCATCCTTGAGCATTGGTTGACAATTGTGACAAATTTGGGGCACCCTGAGCTACAGTCTTCATAAGAATGGGACAGACAGATGGACGCCCCAAAAAATGCGCCATTCCAGAAAAAAGTAAAGTTACCCTCACTTTTACTTTTCCAAGTCCCTGCAGGTTTGATCGGCGTTGGCTCTTTTTTTTTTTTTTGGTACATGCATATGAGAGGATTCTCCAGTGTTCTTCCAGGGCCTGAACTCAACACTCTATTAGTATTTAATTTGCAGCAGCTTGTTTCAGCATGCGGTGAGATTGCGGTAGCGCTGAGATGGGACTCATCTGGGAGATTTACGCTGAGAAAGATCACATTTGCACATTTGACAGGAGCACAAATTACAATGTAAGAGGCACAGATTAAGCATACTTCAGGGCACAGGCAATCCCCCAACACCCGCTATCTGACCACAGCAGGATGCCAAATGCTGGCTCGGTGCCAAATAAGCTGCACATATCAAAAAATATGTATTAAAACCAAAATAGGAGGGGATGAGAGACAGGATTATTAACAATGGGACAAATAAACCTTGAAAGATTTCATGCTGAGCTCAGAAGTTCGTCACATAAATATACATTTCGACTGAGCTGAGCCGCATTCCTCAAAGACCCACAGTCCGTTTAATAAAGTCAGAAAGAGCGTTTTTATTATCACTGGTCCCCCGAGACCAAGCTTCTTCTGTACAACAAATTTTAATGATATCCATCTTTAAGCAGAAATTGCAGCTCCTTTTTCCCCTGGAGCTGTGGCGTTCCGTTGCGGCCATCGTTGCAATCGTCAGCCTTACAGAAGCTTTCTTATTCAGCCTGGAACTATGTTGTCTCTTTGCTATCATACAATAAATCCATAATCATAGATCCAATATTGAATGTCCTCTGTCAATATTATATCCTGTTTTTTGATGACAGTAGTTTTTAGCATCGACGCCAGTCGGTCGTATTTGCTTCCCCATGGTTTGTTTGGAGAGTCAAAGCAAATACTGTTCTTATGATTATATTTCTGCTCTAATTTTTGGTTTTCATTTATGCACCCATGGTTTTTATACATGCATGTGAAATTACTGCAGCACAAACATGCTGATAGCCAGGACTGATGTTATTACTAGCATTAGAGGGTAGCCAAATGTTACAAAAATAGCTTTGAATACCAATATTATATTTCTTTCCTCGAGGTCACTTTAACATCCATATTATGATAAAAAACAAAGACCATATTTATCATTGATGTTGCACTGCACAGTTTGTGTGCAGCAACACTCTTTAACATGAAAATGCTAGATGTCCATATGAAAAGTTCCAAATGATGGTAGTCATGCAGAAATAAAAGTGATCACTATGAGCCAAACGCTCAGGCTACCGACTCTGAACACAAACCTTTTTTTTTTCCGAAAGAGGTTGAACTAAGAGTCTTCGTGAAATGCCAAGATAAGATAACCAGTGTCCCTATAATTAATTGAAACAAAACAGAAATGAGGCAGTTGCTATAAAACAGGTGGATGAGTGTTTCCTACCCCGAGATCAATAGGGCAGATGTCATAAAGTTCCAGACTTGAATCATTCTTTTATGTTGTTGAGGCCTTAAATTCACAAGAGAAAGTACAACACTTCTTCTGCGCAATGAGCCTTGAAAGCTCAGAGGAGCTCACTTATCGGCCTCTAATGAGATTCTGAGTAATACCTGATGGGGCAGTGAGCATCTGTACGTCTCCGGTGAACAATGAGATCACTTGAAAATCCAAGGAAACCAGCGCCGGAAAAGCATCTGATCCTGCATCATCCACCAGTAACTAAAACAAAAATAACTCTCTGCCCAAAAAAACAGCAATAATCTTTCATAAAACATAACATTACACAAGTATTCTGATTCAGGGGCGTTCGAATTGAAGTCACGTCCGAGCACAGCAGGAGGCGGCCAGTCGCCCGCAGGATCACCTCTCATCCACGTCCAGAGAATCAGTCTTCAACGAGCGCCGCCGCTCGAGACAGACGCACAGAACGAGGACAGGTGGACGGGAGGAACCGTGAGCCAGGGCGCATGACGTCAAAAAGGTCTCTCGTTGTTTTTTTAAGAATATAAGTTGTCTGAAGGCAGAAACCGGCACCCTCCGCCGCCGCTTCTGCTAGTCTCGCATGAATTTGCGAAGTAGAAGTCTGCAAACAAACCCAGGCTAAAGGTTCAAATGTTGGGCTCATTGATGCTCAGTTTTCTCATTGGGGAGTCTACAGCAAGTCTTTTATGAACCATTTGTATGCGCTGGTTTCATACAATTAGACGTACTTTTCCCGAGTCTCAATTCACCCCTTAGCCCTACCACTAGTCCTATTTCTTGTTTTTGAGTGTCCCCTTGTGTCCGGAATCTAGTGACAAGCGGCAGTGGTTGGAAAGCTTCCCCTACCAGTTAGAATATCCCTTCGTGACCCTGACACATCAGCAGCAGTCGTCCATGGCGCGCACTGACGCAAACGCGACCAGACATTGTCATTATTGCCGACCTCAACCGTTTGACGTACCCCACAGTCAGTAGATTGGAATGCAGAAAAAAAAGAAAAGAAAAAAAAACAAAAACGTCGTGATTTCTACCATCTTTATCGATGAAGAAAGCACTTACTCTCGGCTGTCGTGGGTCGGTTGTGCTGCCAGAATCAGTAAGCCAGCAACCGGCATAAATTCCTCATGACCCGCAGTTTGAAGTGTGCCTCTGAAAAAATATTTGTTTAGAGGGCCATGTAACCCTTACACGTCCCCTGATCCCTGCATGAGCTGGGTCACCCTGCCCTGAGACGCGAACGTGCAGAATGGAGAGTTGGAGTTCAGGACTAAATCGGGATTCGGCCTTCCGGCGCAAGACCGATATCCCATTAATGCTCATCATCCTTTCATATTTCAAATTCGTTGCTTTGATGATACATATTTACCCCTTACCCCCGACGCATCTTGATTTCCCTTATTTCGCCCATCATGATCAAAGCTGAGGATCACGCTGAGCCAGAGAGCCACTGCAACACAAGAGCCCCCCGCATTAGCTTTCATGCTAGCATAAGCCTTAACCTCTGAGCTATCAAGCAAGCGGTCATTGGTGCGCCGCGGAAGTCATCTCGCAGGCGAGGTAGCTAATTAGCCGCTTAGCTGCAGCACATTAAACAGCATGTAATGCGACCTGCAAATGCCACCTCTGGCTCTGGCGGTCCTGCTCTTCAACGTCCGCACTGACAGGGCAGTGATGCCCGCGCAGGACGCAATTCTCAGGGAGGTCCAGCCCAAGTTATACATAAGCCTACACCTGAAAAGTGCTTATGCAGACAGCAGTCGAGGCCTGTGATTATCCAAACTATTAACAACATACTTTTCCTGTAGAAAATGTAATGAAGCTCCGATGCCATAACCGTAAAGCTGTTTGCCTCTTACAGCCCATCAACACAGTAATAAGCCAGTAATAAGACAGAGATTCCTGCTAACTCCTTTTCTCCTGTTGATTCGGGGTCATTATAGAGGAGTAATGGCGTTTGGCTGAGCATGTGCGGATGCATAGACACACATTTAACAAATGTGTTTGTGCACGTGCAAGCGCCCCCGTGTGCGAGCTTTATATCGCTTGTAATTGTGGAGATATTTTTAATGCCTCCTCCCGTCTGGCTGGCTGGATGCTTCCGAGTCAGTGGGATGTGAGGGAGGAGAAAATATTGGAGGGAGGACACAGGCAGACCTTTTGCTTCGCGCCGTCTGCAACCCCCTCTCCAGGCGGTCCCCCCTCCCCACTTCGCTGTCCACCCCTCATATCCACCACCCGCCACCCCCTTATCTGCTCTGCTCAGCTTCTGCTTCATGGAACCTAGCCCTCCCTGCTGAGCTAACACCGGGGCCACTAGGCAGGGTGGGTATGCTAATGTTCTCATCTCAGACTGGCCTGTGCTTAATGTATATTATTACTGCCTGTGTGTTCAGGGACAGACGCTCAGCATTGATGATATGGCAGATCATGATCACACACACACACACGCACGCACGCACGCACGCACAAACACACTGCAGAACAGAATACAATTCACACACTTAACCAGCCAGCTCCCTGAACCTTAGCTAAAATTCTAAATTGCCGCAGCTGTTAGATGTTATTGCATTAAAAGTAGGTTACGCACACAGTGTAAGTACTGCAAATGTCCAGGACTGGTTAATCGGTGCGTCACGATAAAACAATTACTGAAGACAAATCTTAAAAAAAAAAACTTTGATAAGATCTAAGATGGGACATATTTATTTGTGTTACTCTTCGGTTCAACATGAAAAACCTGTTTCCTGCAGATACGATCATGCTTCTTTTTACTGCTGCAATCAGTCTACATGATATTTTCTTGTCTTTCACGACTGTCACCATGTCAGAGTTATCGATCAGAGGCATAAATTGCCATGTCTTGGTAGGGAGCAAAATTCTAATTATGACCCTGGTCAATGAGCAATGACGACCCTGCGCCTGTTCATGGGTCACTGGACAGGCAAACAGGAAATCACCGAAGTGCTGTGTGTGATGCTCGCGGTCTTGTGCTGTTAGGGAATGCTAACGCAACATAGCTAACACGCAAGTTACTCACCGGGTCGGTGAAGTGCCTCCGCTATTTCTCGCCCAAATTGTTTAACTTTTTGAACTCACTCATCCCTCTTCCTCTTTTTTTTTTTTTTTTGTCTGCAAATACGCATCAGAGCAGTTCTGTCATCCCATTAGTCAACATCAAGGATCACATCGTAGAGGATTTCAAACTGAACAGGATTAGGGTACTTCACTGTGTTTTTAGGGGAGTAAAGTCCAGTACATTATGCATTGGAACGGTAAACCCTGGATCTGGTTTCTGTTTCCACCACAGACCGTGTCGTACATGGTAGGTGGGGTTCATTCCGGATGGTCACCACGACGAGCCACCTCCACATCTGTCTGTCCACACCACTCCAGCCGTTGTGGTCTTTAATAAGATGATAATCCCTGCGGAGCTTTTAGCTTTTGGTCCGGCATCGGTCAGCCGTTGGCTGGAAGTCCTCCACCGCCAGAGACAAGCTGGGAATACTAGACAAGCTTCTGGTTTCTCGCTTCTCCGTCCAGCTCCCGCTGTCTTTCCTCCCTCCCTCAGTATTAAGCACTGCCATCTTTCCGCAGAGAAACAGAAAGTCCGGAATGTCCGCTGGGATATCGATGATATATTTAAACATGACACGTTTGTGATTTATTTCCAACGTTGATCTGTGTGACAGTCACCGACTGCCGCGTGTCTAGCCCTACCCTCTAGGTACAGGATCAGTGTGCCAGGTACCTCAACGGAGGGGTTACCAGAAATGGAATGGTTGTGGTTAACAGAACCTGAACAGTACGGTACTGTTTCTTTGGTACCATCCATAACTTTTGTCAGCAGAAATGCCAACAAATGTGCAGCGTACCATACCGAACCGCTCGGTGGAAATGGGGCTTTTGTGTGCAGAAGCTTCCGGCTCTTTCACCTCAGTACCTGTAACACTAGATCAAAGAAAACTCTGTGTGCACTGTAAGCTGGTCGGCTCACCCTCGCTTCCTCCAGCTGTTCAAAAACCAAGCCAAACTATACAGACCCTGCACCTCTTGTGCTGATGACATCGTTCGGAGAGGGATTCAGCACAGAGGCGATGGGGAAATGAAGCGGCAGTATCGAGGTCGCTCAGTCACAGGTGCTGTCAACCATGACATCACACCCACTCCAACCCTGTTTTTTTTTTTTTTTTTTTATCACATCAGATAACTAATTAAAACCAAACTTATCAGGAAAAAATAAACACTTGATCAAACATAAATGTGATAAAAATGGCTGAGATGACGGAAAACGAATTATATTAAGAGAGAATTTTGGTTCGAACATGTCTCATTCACTCACATGAAGGAGGCAGGGTTTATCACCTATGCTGCAACCAGCCACCAGGTGGCGATGGAGAGCTTTCGGCTTCACTTTTGAGCAGCTGTCATGATGTCCGGTTTATATATGCACCAGTCAGCCTTAACATTATGACCACCACATGTACCACAGAAGATAATATATTGAGAGGTGTCTCTCATAGTGTGTTACCCTAATGCATATGTGTGCGATGACCAAAATATTAGGAATCCCTCTCGATACAACCCGGTACATTTCAACAGCATCAGAAAGCACAGTCCCAATAAAAATCATTAAAATGTATCAATACCCCTCTCTGAAACAGATTCAATAAAAATTTAACACAAAACTCCTCCAAAAAGGACAATTTATTGCAGAGCTGTTGCAATATGTTCTATGGTAAACATGCAGTGGTCATAATGTTATGGCTGATCGGTGTACACGTCTATTATATGTCTACAGATGCCTTTCCTCAATCATGTTCTGCATTTTGTTGGTTTGCGCTGCCCAGTCCTCCAGTGAACTGCTCCTGCTACCTCCACAAAGGAGATCACAGTTGCGCCTTTGTCCCTCCGTCCTTCAGGTTACGCAAAACAAAATCTTTCACTCTCTTTTGTAACGGCTACATTTTCATAACCTCCTCATGCATTTACGCATACGCTGCTCTCCATGCAGGTCCTAACAGGCGTCGGTTGACGCGTGGGCCACTGGCCTTGCAGACGTCTGAGCCGACTGCGTGCAGGTTTAAATCCAGTAACTGCTGCTGCAGATTGAAAAGGTTATGTAACGTCTTTCAGTGGAAGAATGAAAAGATTAAGTCTGTTCATGATCATTCTTGGTGAACATACGGCTATAAAAACGCCCACCTTGTTTGCTCGCATTAAGTGAAATTATTTGGCATTGGGGGAAAGGACATTTTGCTTGTTTAGATTTCTTGACAGCTGTCCTCCCGTTGCTTCCCGTTACGAGACATGAGACAAGTGCACTTGGCTTAACCTTAAACCAAGTGTTCTTTTTTTAACAAGGGAGGATGCGACTCGCTGGCCTCATCTCTGACGAGCATAAGGCTCCTGCTGAGGGCCGGACTGACTTAGATAAGCGAAGCGAAGGGCCACAAACTGGACACTTAGCCGAGACGTGACCCACACGGTGGAGAATGGTGTTAAACGTAACATACATGACTTTCCAAAAGCCTGTCAGCCAGTCCAGAGGGTTCGAGTCCAACAAGTTTATGCCAGAAATTTAGACCTTCTTTTTTCTTTTTTCGTGAAGTGACACTAAATGTATTAATTAGCACTGACGCTTTTTTTTTTTTTTTTGACACAGCTGATACTGACTTTCCAAATTTTCATAACCTGACGTCATTTTTGTAAGCGCAAGAAAAATAAATCACGGATGCGTCTCTGAAAGGGTCCTCCACTGTAACCGCTAAAACTTTTTAGTACTTCAGTCTTACCAGTGCTGCTTGTTTATCCGCTTGCTACTTTATCAGTTCTCTTATGGTTCTTTTTGTTAGCTATTTTTTTTTAGAGGAAACAAAAAACGAATTACATCAAACCGAATTGATATTTCCTCATTTTCGTATATGTCCTGCATTAAAATAGCATTCTCATGTAACAACCTCGCATCAGCATTGTTGTGAATCACAATTACAGGCGATGGTGCAACTTAAGTGAAAAATATTATTCGCAGCAAAAGAAACATGAACAGAGTCCATGTTTCTGCGGGCTTCATTCCTCCACCTGTGTGTGATGATGCTCTTCCACTCGACATCCACAGTGGTTTACAGCACCGGCAGCAGCAGGAATGAATGTTTTAATCTTATTGCACCACAGAAACGGAGCCATGGGGCCGTTTAACACTGCGGTTCAGTTATCATCCCCATGTTGTCATGAAGAGCAGAATTTCACAGCAGCGTTCTATTGTAAATACCCTCTGTGTCTTTCTCTCTCTCTCTTACACACACACACACACACATACACACACACACATGCATGCATGTCTCATAAAAACAGATAATAGGTCATACGCACAAGTGTCACTGGTGCTTCTGCTTTTGAGGTTCAGTAGATTTGTCAGCGTGAAAGGTCGCAAAACGCGCTGAAGTAGCCGCCGCCTGTCTTCATCTGAAAATGTAAAACCGGAGCGCCTTCAGTAAAACACAGGCGGCGTCAGGCTTCCCAAAACATAACAAATGTGGAGTAAACAAACCCCGCCTCCAACATCCATTAACGATTTTGAACGTGCATCACACGCCTTCTGTCACACCTGTCAGCCCCCGCCGCGCCGCATCCGCCGCCATCCTCGAGTGTCATTACACGGTGCTCGGGGTCAGGGTCTAATCACGGTAGCTCAGGCGTCTCGCGCTGCCGGAGAGGCGGGGCTACGCCGGGTCTGGCAGGCTCGCTCGAGCACGGGGACGCAGACCGAAACATTCCTGCTGATCAAGTAGCAATTAGCAACTCACAAGCTGTTTGCACCATTTTTCATGAGGCACTTTGCAGTGGGAGAGGGGCTCAGAGGCTCCGGGAGCACATTTCCAACAAAACGAATCAGTCACCGGCGAGCGTGACTGCAGCCGGCGGGCGTTCGCCTGTTTGATGCATGTTGAGCTCTTCCACATGAAAGTGCGGCTCCTGCATAGCCGCAGTGTTTTTGATTTGTTAATTCACGGCTTATTTGTTGCCTCATTCAGTGCTGATAGTGTCCCCACATTAAGCAACATACACAAGACACCATCGACACGAGAGCGAGCAAAATAGTTAGTAAAACAACAACAGTTAACAAACCCACACTCTTTTCGGGTTGGCTATAAATCAAGCCAGATAAAAATGTCTAAAAGAGAAGATAGAAACTGAAAATAACCAAGAAACATGTCGAGTGGAGGGACTCCTGATGGACTTTTTTTCCTCAGACTGCTCCTGAACTGCACAAGATACAAAACAACTGTTTTCGTTGGCTTAATAACACTCCAGGTGAAATCTGGGAAGTGGTCATTTAAGCAGGACTTTCTTTTTATTTTACAAAATACGATTTATATATATTCATAGTTTCTTTTAATCTTATGTGTGTTTCTAGTGTCTGTGCTCACGTCCCGAGAGCCGACCCGGAGTGGGCGTGGCCAATAAACAAGCTTTCTGGTCGCCTAAATCTTTTTTTCTTATGTCGTGAGAATTAAAAGTATAAAGAAAAGAAAAGAAAGAAAGAAAGAAAACAACATTCCAGGTAGCACAGTTTTATATTCATACCGTTCTTAGGACTCGACTGTGCACCTTAACCTCTTCACACCCCCACCCTCTTTTTTTTGTGTAGTTCCTACACTGTGTTTTGCACTGAAACTGAAGCTGCTTTTAATCTCATTGTACCTGTGCATAGTGACAATAAAAGGCATTCTATTCTATTCTATTCTACTCTATTCTATTGTTCTAAAAGTCCTGTGATCATGTGGGTTTTTCTCTTTTTTTTAAATGTCAGCTGCTGCATCTGAAAAGTGGCCCCGCCTTAAACCTCCTAAGACACCATTTTGGAATTTGAATTTTTGGGCAGGGCAGCTTTACATGTACTGCACACTTTCTGCACAAGACCAATTCAAAGTGCTTTACAAAGCAATGAGACATAACTATAGATACATGTTTTGTTTTGTTTTGTTTTTTAAAGTAAGGCACGAATGAGAAAGGCTTAAGTTTTTTTGGGGGGGGGGGCAATTTGAAACCCTGAGGGATTCAAGTTGTCTCCTTTAGGATTTGTTGAGTTAATAAGCGTGACATGACTGTCTCTGTGAATATTGCAGTAGAACATATTTCCATGTTGCTATGCTTCCAAGGTAACTGAGGATGACGTGAACTTATTTTCACCACATCCTGCAGTGGAAGGAGCTTTAGCAGGCTGAAGGTTATTAGACGGTTATTAGACGCTTCATCTGTCAGCGTTGCACAACTTCATGGTCAAATTTGTCGCACAAATAATTATGATTGATGATTTAATTTCTTTGTCTGCTCATTTTTTAAAGTAGAGGCCTAATTATAGCTTCAAAATACAAATACACATCATAAAGAAGTAGAGACCTTTATTGGCATGGAACATTAAAACATGAATAAAAATTACATTTCTGTTAGACTTTTGTGAGCAAGGTCTTTGAAAACATAAATGACATAAATAACATCTGTGTTCGCAGTGGCGCCATGGTGTTTCTAGCCTTTCAGTTTAATGATCCATGTTAATGTCGAGATGCGCATGGAAAAAAAAAATTAACAGATGATGCAAACACAGTGGAAATGACGGACATATGACATTGCTCTTTCATCCAGCTGTTTTTTTTTAAGTCATTTCATAACTGTGACAGCCATATCTCCAAATAGAGATGGCTCTGATATTTTCAACAAAACCAGTAGCTTTGCAAACTGAAATCAAAATGATAATAATAATAATTGTATTTATTTAGCACTTTTCAGGCGAAAGCACAAAGTGATTTCCAGCTAAAATAATACTGAATAAAGATACACAAAGGAAAATGGAGAAAAACTAAGAAGAGGCGATCGCATCAAGCACCACTGAGCCCAGGCATAAAACGGTATTATTTAAGTATGCAGATAATACAAAAATAACTGACATAGTTTCAAACAGTTAAAATGAAAATAAAATAAAGTGTAGAAATGTTTATGAAAGTGCAAATAAAAGTATAAAATTGAAAGTACTAAAACAAGCCCAGTCACAATAAAACACAACAAGCACCATGAATAGAGACATAAAAAGAAATAAAATGTTGAGGATAAAAGAAAGCATTCAGTGCAGGCCATCTTATAAAAGTGCATTTTCAAGAGACGTTGAAAAGCGGCAGTGGAGTCAGCTAATGTCACACCGAGAGGGAGGCAGGTCCATAAAGGAGGCACCATGACTGAAATGCACGGTCACCCTTTGTTTTCACTCTGGTTCGTGGAAAGTTCTCTATTGAAATCAGGAGCCAGACAGTCCATGAATGACCTTAAAACCAATTCACACAATTTTGAAATTAATTCTAAAAGTTATGGGCAACCAGTGCAGCGGCACTAAAATTAGTGGTAGTTGTGTAACTGAGTGGGAATTTAAACAGGTAAAAAGAGAACTGCAGCGTTCCAGGTATGATGATATGGACGCACCTCTGTGTCATTCAAATTTAGGATGTATCTGATCTTTGAGATTTTTCTTAGCTTATCAAAAAGAAACTTGGGTAATATTTGCATGTGTGTCTCAAAAGATTGTGTAACTTTTGACAGTGAACTAATTGTTCTGGGCCAAAAATCAGGACTTTTGTTTTATTCCTGTTATAGTCCATAGGATTGCTTAAACAAGAGTGCACCATGGTTAGAGTATTGAGTTCATGTGGTTCAAATGGCAGGTATAACTGTGTATCAACAGTGTAGCAGTGAAATGAGATGTTCTACTACTGAATGACCTGTCCAAGGGGTAACATGCACTGCGAGATTAAAATTGGTCCCGGAATAGCTCCTTGGGGCACTCCACAGGTAATGAAAGCCGCTGCTGATGATTTAAAATCCTGGATGGAAACAGAATCTGTCATGTTGTCTAGGAGGAAAACCATTCCTTTGCAACTCCAGTGACTCCTGCCCAGGTTTTAGATTACATCTAGACCAATACTTAAGGAAACCAGGTGTAAAATTGCTCATAACCTGTGAACTATGGACGTGCGACACTTTCAGTATTGTTGAATGTCAACCCTCGTCTATCTGCCCAGTAAAAACCACTGCAACAATGATGATAATGGAAATAATCAGTTGTACCTTCAAACACTTACGATGGCCCTCCAGTGATGACATGCTATCCTGCACATGTTCCCACTGAGAAGCAAAAGTGTAAGTGGCTTGGACGGAGGATGAAGGTCTGCTGTAAGAACTCGGGCGGCAGCAAAGACGACCGAAATGCATTCAGGCAGAGCAGGTAGAACGATCCGGTGCAGGGCCGCTGTTGTGATATATGACTTAAGGCTATATAAGTGAAGCAGGTGGCAAGGAATGGCTGGAGCACTGGAGAGGAAGCGTCACTGACAATCTGGCTTGAAGCAAAGCGATGGAAAATACTGGTAAGGAACAGATGCAACATGATGAGGCAACAGGCAAGTTGTGTCATGAGGAGTCAATTAACAGGTGGTGCAGCTTCATATACTGTACCGGTAATGGCAGAAACAGCTGTGAAACAGAGAGGCGAAAGGAGAACCGTGGCTACCTGGAGTAAGAAAAGGGGCCTTCAAACATCCTGTGGTCCAGTTTCATGGCCCCAGTTTGGGGAGGAAGGGCCCATTACATTCCTTTAGCTCCTTCATTATCAGCTGTGCAAATCGATACACCATCTGAGCAGGGAGAAGTCAGGCTTCTCGTTATCAAGCTATCTTCCATGTGTGCCTTCGCCACCCAAAACAACAAACGCTGCCTTCCCTCCGTCATCGTCCTCCTGCAGCTGGAACGTAGCGGGAGACTCATTCCTCTTGAGAGTTCCCTTGTGTTGCCTGTGTAAAAAAAAAAAAAAAACTAACTGAACTGGACTGAATGAAGATAACTCTCTCGTTTCTATTTTCCCCTTCATTTTAATCCACCAAAAAAAAAAAAAAAAAATGCAAAATGCAGCCTGAGGGCCAGAACAGGCCTGAGAACCATCTCTATCTGGAATGCGACATCATCAAAAGGCGACAAAGCGACTCCACAAAAACCAATTAAGAAAAACAGCAGCCCTTTGTTATGTCGTCTCGAAGAGAGCAATTACAATGGGTCTGTAATGCTATATTGCTTCCAACAGAACCCAGCAACGTTGACACCTTTGAAATTACGCATTCAATTGGAGATAAAACAAATAACAAAACAAACATCACTCAGCGCTGCGCGTTTCATGTCTCTTTTAAAATGTCCGGCGTGTGGCGGTTCACTTACCTCATCTAAGTCAGTCCGGCCCTCGGGAGAAAAAACGTTGCTCACCGCTGATAAAATCCATCCTTGGGCAAGCCAGAACTCCTGTGCGGTTCCATGTATTTCGGCCAAACATGCGTCAAATGCGTGCGCTTATGGTTGGAAGTCACATTTGTTGGATTTGCTTTGGTTACTCAGTCATGTGTTTCACCAAAACCCACCTATCTTACTCTCTGCCCCACAGTTTTAAGACATTTAAATTGCCCATCTGATCTTGGGCATCAGCAGCGGAGCTCGCGTGCGACTTTCAGAGAGTTTTATAACAAGCCTCCCCGGTCGAAAGTACGCGGCTGATGCAGGTCGGCCACATATGAAAAGAAAATCTTGTTTTCAGCCCACCAACTTTCCCTCGGCTTAATTCTGTGCCCATATTCAGCCTGAATGGCCCCCTCTTGATCACAGCGCGCCCGCTTTTGAAAGCTGTAACCCACTTATCCTGTCTCGTCTGCACATTTCCATCCCAAAAAGCCTCACAACTTCCTTTTCACTGACACTGAGGCAGGATTTGCGCTCTCGTAATTGCTCGCTCACGCAAAGGAACATGTCCGGCGCTGCTCCAAGTTCCATGCAGCCTGAACTTCCTCCTCTGAGTCATCGGTGCTTCGAGGGTTAAGAGCCGGTGATACAGCCATCCGTCTTCACGCCGCTGCTCTCCGTGGGTGCTGCTTTTGGACGTTACAATAGTAGTGTAAATCTCTCACCGCTGCTGGCCGAGCTGGAAATGTGTCAGCTCAAGCGCAATGACGCAAGCGGTGTGTTGTGGTGCGCAGTGAAGGAGACTCTGGAACACACCTGTCCTGAAAGGTCCTCAGGGAGGTGTGTAGTGTGTGTGTGTGTGTGTGTGTTTGTGTGTATGTGTATGTCTTTTTCGTGTCTTTAAATGATGATGCTATGTGGGGTTTTTTTTCTCTGTCGGTGTGAATGTATAGCTGAATATGCGGCTGTGTGTGTGTGTGTGTGTGTGTGCGCGTGTGTTTGTGCGTGCGTGCGTGCGTGTGTGTGTGTGCGTGTGTGTGTAATGCTTGATCAGCAGTCCTGCTGCTATCACATTAACTCTGCTGCCTCAGGGCAGGCTGCTGTGGCCCAAAGGACCCTGGGTAACAGCAGGACCCAGTGAAGTAATTTCCATTCAACCTCTTCACTCCGATCTGTGTGTGTGTGTGGGGGAGGTGTATGTGTCCGCATGTTTGCTACATACTGAGGGCCAAAAAAAAGTATTTTTGCATCAGAGTGAGGACATTTTGGCCAGTCCTCTCTTTGTGAGACAACAATAAAATCCAATTTGAGGGCTAAGACTTAGTTTTAGTCTAAAAGTTACAACTGGGTTGAGGTTCGGTTTAGGATCAGGCACATAGTGCAGATGATTGGGGTTAGAGTGAGGGGCCAGGGAATACATTACATCAACTATGATATCAGGAAAAGAAAAGAAGTGTGTTTGTGCGGGATGTGTATGACTGCCACCAAGTCAGACCCAAAGGGAAAAAAAAAACAAAATGCAATTTGACTGAAATCTGGAGATACGGAATCAACGATGTATTTCTGATTGACTGATTAAGGAAAAGAACAGAGAAGAAACAAACACAATCAAAACACTGAGCCTGCAAAGAAACTCATCACAGTATGAAAACTCTGTTAACTGGAAGGACACTCAGACAGTGAAAAGCTCCACTGACTTTTAATGTGCAAGATTGAGCCCCAGGGGCCCACAAGAGTTGGGGGAGAAAAAAAAAAAAAAGATAAAAGTCATGGAGGAGAAAAACTTGATAGTGTCAGTTGAGGGAGGGGAAGAGAAGAGAGGATAGGAGGGACTTAATCGTGAAAAAAAAAAAAATCAAATAGGCTGCAGGTGATGGTGTGAGATGTACCTGTCTTCCGCCTGCAAAGAACAAGCTGGTTCTCCTAAAGTGTCTCTGCACTATATGGTCTCCTGGCTCGGCTGTAAATTAAGTTCAAAAGCTGCATTTGGAAAATGTGTGGAGGAAAATCTGAAACTGGAACACAAAAACGGGGGGAAAAAAAACAACAAAAAAACAGAAAGAGAATCCCCAAGCAGATTGGATATTTGAAAGCGACGAGTCCCGAGAGTGGAATGAGTGACAGCGGGCAGATGGAAAAGTTGGAGATGGCGTTCCAATGTACACGTCCATGGACTGCTGAGCTCCAGCATGACCAGAAAACCAGCATCAAACAACAAGTTGGGCTAAGCCTGCCCATTGCATCGGGATTGGTACTGGTGCTCATTGAGGGATTTTAATGCTGATCTTCAGGATCGGCTTGACAGGTTTAGACTCTAAAACGTTATCTCAAAGAAAGCATAACCTCCCCGGCCTTTCTCAAAGCGATAAGGGTGATGGAACCGTCATCCGTTTCTCCGGACATGGATGCAACCTTGAGGATTTACTCATCTGTGCTTCTGGAGAGTGACCAGGCATTCCAAATTTGGACTCAACGGACTGCACTCTACATTTGATGTCATTGGACCTGGGACTTTACTAAAAATAAACAAGCCAATAGCCTAAATGACGGAATCATTCAGCAGTTCACTTTATTGCTTAGACCACTCCAGATACCTGGGATCTCCATAAAGTTTTCTGGTCGGCTGCATCTCACGACACCTGAACTGTCCGAGACCGTGACTGAACCTCGGCGCGCTTCCTGTCATTCCGCGGCGGTGATGAATGAGGCAGCCAGCTTTCTCCTCCACAAGACAACCTGGTCTGACGTCACCGTCGAGGCATTTTTCAGTTCGAGCTCTCGCCAGTCTCTGGATGCCCCCTGACAACGTATCAAAGGTAATTTATGTTTCTCCAGGCAATGAATCAGGAAGATGCCTCAAAGAAATAACAGCCCGCCGTCCTGTTTTTCATTAGTTGACACATGCTTTTGCTTGAGACCTGGCGAGGAGACGCACGGAAGCCGCACTCGTTGAAGGTGAAAGATCGAGGGCGCTCATTCACGCTCAAACGCGGACATCAGAGCACGCGAACCATGGTGATTCAAAATGCTCCACATCCCTGCGAATGCCCGCAAGATAAATATGCTAATTCTGCTTGCAATGTCCAGCTGCATCCTTGACCACGGTGACGCCGCCATCATCGAATATTAGGCTGCAAATCGCATTTGCACAATTTCATGTGACTTTCAGTTCAGGCAACACCCACTTCCTGTCTTCTGTCTGAATATAAAAGCATCATCAAATACAAATAATGATGTTTCCTTACAAATCTATAATGGGTAAAGTATTAGTGGTTGCAGAGGATTTTTTTTTTTTTTTTTTGACTTCTGCAACACATTTGTACTGTATGTGACAATGCAGAAACCAATAAATGAATACAGAAAACTGAACTAAATTTAGACATTCATTATTTTAACCCCTCCACCCCATACCCAAGAAGAGCAATCCCTGAAATAATGTCCGCAAATATGACTATGAATACTTTCAACGTGGGGATTATTTGACCGACTGTCCAGGTTTGATGTCAAAATCCGCCGATATGATTCACTCACAGCGCAGTCAGCTGATGACAGATGTAGGCTGCCCGGCAGCAGGTTGCCCCGCGGCGGGTCGCGTTTTACATCATCCTCACCTCCTCTTCCCCTTCACATTTTTCTGTCTTTCCTATCGGCAGGCAGTTGTGGTGTCTGCGGACGCGGAGAAGAAGTTTTCCAGCGAGAAAGTTTCATGTAGAGATACATTATATGCTCGGGGTTTTGCCCAAATAACTCTGGTTTGGGAAGTTGCAAAGATATTTTCAGAGATCTAACAAAAGGGAGAGGAATCACACTTCTAGGTTGCGTGTGAGAGGAACGTTAACGAATAACAAGTGTGGTGTTTTGTCTTCAATTAAGCCAGTTCACTTAACCATGCAAACAAAATCACTTTCCCATCGTGGGGTTTTAGTGCAGATGGAGCCGTATGTTTCTGTCCTGGAGTATTTATTTCCGTGGCAGCTTCCATGCAGGTTCATGCAGCCTCGAGTGCCTCACGGATGACTGAGAAGCTGATAATTAAGCATTATTCGCGCAAAAATCAAGAACATGCGTCAATAGACCTGTCCATTGACGCCGGTCTGGGGAAGGAGATGCGGATATCTGCAGGCTTTTGCCGCCTCTCACGCTGACGTCGACAGCGACACCTGTTATTGCAGGTCAAGGCCAGGCTGCCAATCCATTCTCACATAAGCTGCAACTGATAAAGAAATGAAAGTCTCGGGAGTGTGAATGTAGCTGCGGGCCAGATCAAGCAGGTCCTTATTTCTTCCACGGCGATATCAGTGAATTTGGAAGTATTTGGGGTAAAGGTTATCAGCAAATCCTCCTCCAGCACGGGAGGATGACAGCCTGCCTGTCCTTTAAACGGCTCCAAAACGCAATAAAGGGACAAGCTGGGGATCTGCTTTCGGGTTTCTTTATTGAAACATAAAGAAGGTTGGAAAGGAGGCTGCATAATGTTTTCCCATTTGCAATCCCTCTCGGGTAGAAATTTCAGTCTTGTAGAAATTCTAGAGGTGTTCTCCTCTTTCGCTCGGGGTTGTGTGTTGATGAATGACCTATTCAAAACACCAAATGATGTGGATTGACTGTGAAATCAATCTTCTGTCTCAAGCGTTGTTACTCAAGGTGTTTCTTTCAGCTGCCAGCGGGACAAGAAGGTCAGAGGGAAGGAGATGGAGATCAGAGCGCCACACAAGGAGAAACAAAAACCTGAAGAGCAGACACGAAGCAGCATTTATGACAGAACGTTAATAAAACCTCCAATCTCTGACATGCTTTGACACTGAATACACACTCAATGGCAAATAGTGGCTACACAGTGGTGGGAAACATTGAATATTTGATGTGGTTGATGCATTTTTTATTTTATTTTATTTTTTCATATGGTACCAATCATATGTCAACATGTGTCAACATGTTTTCAGAGCATCTAACCTTTCAGATGCTCGGGATGCGGTTGCAGCGCCAACATGACGCCCCTGCGTCAGACTGATCAGTGCTGCATGCCAGTTGCGTTTTCTGAGCAGTGATGTAACGGCAGCGGTCGTTGCCGTGACAGCTGTGTTGCGCTGCGCGTGTATTCCACGTGTTTGAGCCGTCATGCCGACAGCTGACGCACCAGAGTTTTCAACTAACTTAACCCTTTAATGGCTAAGAGAACACTTTTGCTTCGAAGGTAGAAATTTTTTTTTTTTTTTTTTACTTTTGTGGTCTGGTTAGCGAGAATGTGCACGTTTTGTGTCCGGATGGCAGATGGGTCAAGCAGACAGCAGATATCAACAGCACATGATGGGCAGTTTATTCACATTTCCGGCGCGTTTTTGGCCTTCACTTAATCATCGACAGTGGAGGAGGTGACAATAAATGGGCGACGACAATTCCTTACTTGCCCATTTTGCCGTTTTTCTTTCTTTTGAAGTTAATTGAAAGCTTCCTGAGTGTCAGATGGCGCCATGTAGCATCTGTACGTTGGTATCAGACACTGATGCTCATGAAAAAGCGTCGGTATTTGAAGACCTTGGATGAGAAAGAGCCCACCTGAAAACTTACTTACGTACTTACTAAGTCACTGGTTGCCAAACTTAACTCCGCCCCTTCGTTTTCGGGCTGTAAAGGCAACCGAAGAGCCACAAATATGCATATTTTCTTCATCAAAACGATAATAAATACAAGAATAGCTATGGTATCTTCATTTCAGTGTCCTGTGGGGTACATCACAACAGCTGATGGCAGCATTCTGACGATGTCCAGTCGTGTGAGTTGATGTAAACGCCATTTATGACAAGTGATGACAGTCCATAGGGGGCGATTTCAAAACACGACCACTTGTCGCTCCCTTCCAAGGGCCAACTTGAAAACAAGGGGTTAGTAGATGCATGGTTTCTCACCATTTAAACTACACCAAAGCATAACCCCAGATCACGCATGGAAGGCCCACTCACCTACCCCCGAGACGCTGCAATGTTTATTTTTAATTAGCCTTCTCATGTGTGTAATGGTGGCGGCCATTAATAAATAACAACCATGCATGGATGCAGTCAGAATCATTCTAAACCTGTTATTTCGAGGAAAAATTGTTCTAGCTGCTTAAAATAAAGTGACAACAAAAGATTTAATCTTCTTTCAAAAGAACAAATGCTGCTGGAACTCTGCAGAAAGAGTTGTGACCAATCAAACTGCATCTGCATCCTGAGAGGTTACTGTTAGTAATACTGTGCTGTCTTTTTTTTCTGAAATCAATGATCAGGTCTTTGGTTTCTGATACTCTCCTCCAATGATGAAATTCATTACGCCAGGACACAAAATCATTAATGACTATGTTGAGACATATTAGCATTTAATAGACTGACACTGACAGTCTCAAAAGGAGGGGCGACGGGACAAATCCTGAGAGAGCGGAATTGAATCCAACCAGTAAGATTTGTACCACGTACTGGCTCACCAACATCATACAAAAGAGGTCTGCATGTATCTTCAGAAGAACCCAAATCAGTAACCTCCAACATGCGGGCTCGTCCCACATCCGGTCAGCCAAGCACCGCACCCCCGGGAACGTAACCCGAGCCGACCAGCTGACCAGTCCGTAGAACTCCCCAATCAACTGGCCAAGATCCAACATGGTCAGCCCCAAAACCGTGACATCGCGTCAGGGTTTATAAACCCGCAACATCCGGCGACTCACCGCCTCTGGTCCGGATCCTGCTGACAACGCGACTCCGTCCCATTAGAATTGACCCTCACCGCTCCTCTTTCATCCGGCCAATCGCCGCTAATCAGCTGGGCCAGTGAGCTCTGTGTGTCACGTACAGTGCTGATCCCGGAGGCCGTCGACGGGAGCGTTCATTCATCAGATTGTTCATTCCTTTGTCTCCCTCGTTTTCTTCTGACTAACCACTCACGCACGCTCCACACATGCCCGAGCCGTTGTAAATCAAAACTGACCACTCAGTCACCTTCTCTCTGACCAGCGACACTATTGGTCAATCGCTATCTTGTCCCGCCTTTCTATTTCCGGCCATTCCCACGGCGATATCCGCTTCGCGGCTTCCGCGCCACGTCCGCCATCGTGATTTCAACTTCCGACTTCCGGATACGGCCACACCCCCGCGGCTGTGTCCTTATCCGGGCATCAACTTCCGACATCGGCCAAGCCCCTTTCCGGTGGTGGCCGCCATTTTGTTGTACCTCCGGATCTCCGGCAACCGCTCCCATTGGGTTGGGGCCGCCATCTTGTGTAACCTTTCCTTCTGGTCGACCAAAGACAGCCTTGGGCATTTTGTTGTCCCACATACAAACACACACACCGACACACACACACAAACACACACACATGCACTGTTGTGTCTGTTTGCTGTAGTTAGTGAAGCAACTATCGTGAGTAGCTGGATTTGATACATTAGTGAGGTTAATTGTGATTGGTTTTACTTTTGTAATAAATCTTGTTATACTTCAAAGCGTTGTCCTTGTTTTGCTTGTGTATTGTGGTATAGCCTAGTTGACAGGGTCAGTGCCGACCTCCATTCCTTCTTGATCACGTTAAATGCCAATATTCTATGAATATTGAACACAGTGTGAGACTGATTCTACCTGTTTGATTATCGGTCCGGGTTTTCGCGATGGTGCCCCATTTTGAGTAATGTCCAATAATTAAGATTTATTGAATGTTGATGATAATTATTTTCTTTGACCATTATCAATTATCACTAATAACCAAATTTGGCTGCTACAATGCACAACAACTATTAGAACATTTAGAAATGTTTTTTTTTCACCTGTACTAAAGCTTTGAATGGAGTGTTGATTGTAGAGAAAACCGTGAAGGTTTGCCCCGGTGTCACGTTGATCTGCTCGTCATGTTATGTTCTATTGGTTCCTTAGAAGACATGTGAGCAGTCACACTGTGAGATGCCCATCCTTAATAACTGACAGTAATAGGTATTTGCCCGAGGCTGTCTTTGGCTGCATGACCTTGACGCCAGCCATCTGTGAACCCGTCTCATAGTGTGACGTAAGACCACCGTTTTGGAGGCACGACCAAAGATTTCGCCACAATTAGTGATCTTTCGTCTGGGACAGCCCAAAATAGCAGGGTGTATGCCAGGCTTTGGGCTTAGGCTCCTCAAGGAAGCTGATGACAGCAGAAAGGTGAATTTCTGGTTCTACTGTATTTTGTTATTTTCACCAGTTTAAAAAAAATGTATCCATATCACACGTGTTGCATGTTCAAATTTCATCCACTTCAACATTGCGCTGACTTGAGTCCCCAGTGACGCCCTCGCAGAGAGACAGTGAACCCAACCATTTAGAGAGAGCATTTTCCTTCAATTACAAAACACAGACCCACAGACCGTACGGCCAAAAAGGGGATAAAAATAATGAGGAAGCAAAAACAAGACTTCCCTACACACATCTATCCCACATAAACACAAGCTCAACATCCTGTTTGATCAACTCACTTCATCAACTTAAATCTTCCCACGCAAAAACATCCTTCAGCTTGTGACCAATACTTCTACCTTGAGTTGCATAACCATCCACTTACACTACAAAAAACCCTTGAGAATATATGAATAAATACAATGAAACAAAGTTTCAGACCAGATTAAGGTCCATGGACCACTCATTTTACTTTGGGTACTCAGAGCTTGTAATATTCTTCCTCATATGATTGAGTAAATTCATTTTTTTCCCATGGCTATTGTCTGTTCCCTATGCAAATAAGATCACATTTCTTTTATTGGGTGCAATAGAATAGGAGTGTGGGTGGACTTTCAATCTTTAGTATAAGTTTCTTTAACACAAGAAAAAGTAATCAGACTCTGGTAATAACTCACTTGTGATAAAACTGAATATGTGTAAATATGTAAAATGTTATAAAATCTTGGCCAATAAAAAAAAAAATGGATTAGAGTTTTTGCCCAAACTCTGAGAACCAATGTTATATTTCAAACCAGATGTTCTGAGTTTTGCTACAGTCCCAAAATGCATGTATAAATGAATCTGTAATGCCGTATTTGAGGCAGCTCCCTGATTTACTTCCATCATGTTTGTTAACTTTATCTTTTGAGCAGGATGATTTTTTTTACATTAATTTATATTGGATTAAACATAAAATTCCATCGACTGTTATTTCTCCAGTCAAATGTCAACAGTCACTCTATCTCAAATTAATGTCAACAACTGTTCGAGACTGCAGCAGTTTTCAACTGAATATGACTTCTGGAGGATTCTGCAAATTTTTACTTATTAATTTATTATCTGTTTCTGAGAAATATAATTACTTCTTAATTGCTTTGGAAGTTTGGAATTGCTTTGGAGTTTGGAATGGACTTCTAAATTGCATAAACCTAAATAATTCTGATAAGCCAAACCGTTGCAAATTTAATCATCTACAACATCTATACCGCTATGTCATGCGGACCAGTTTAATGGTGAAATCTGAAGAACCATCCAAGGACTGTTCAAAAAACAAGCATTTATTTATCTATTTTTTTTTTGTAATTCTCACTTTTTCACTCAGAATTCTCCTCATTCTTCAGTCCAGTACGTGCTTCTTTTATTTTAAACCCATGAGACAGCGCACGCTCACATGACACCAGTTATCTGAGCTGATGACAGACAAGTAGGATGATACTGAGGCACAGAGCTCTACCCTTTGGTAGTCCAGAAAAGGACACACACACACATACACACACGCATGCACACACCCATCCTCCTTACTTATACAGCTTCTTGACATGTCAGACCAGAGGTCATCATCATCCCTGAAGAATCCTGTCATGGTGGACGGCGGCGCGGTCAAAGGTCACACATCTACAGGCAGCAGAGCCTGATAATGACACAAGGCTAAAAAGCCTGCTGTTGCCTGCTCCAACACTTCCCGCCGTCTCGCCAACATCACCTCAGAACCTGCTGCTGAACCTCCGAGCGTGCGCTCTAATTCAGCGGCGGCGACAGCAACTGAGGAGGTAAAATATGGAAAAACACGGGACGTGCAATTAGAAAGAGTTCAGCGTGTTCATCAAATGTGAACAGAGATGAGCAGGACCTTTGTGTTGACTGCAGCTGGCAGTAATGACAGTCAGCCTGCTTTCTCTTCCAATCAATGGATGAGCCTTGCAGCCTGTCAAGAAGAACAATATGCCCCAAAATGTTCTAAAATAACAAAATCAATGACGTTCTTTTTTTCGGTTATTTTATAACTCACTTTGTTCGCAATGTTTGTCACTACATATCACAAAGAAAAACCACCAATGTAGAATTACAAGTTAAAATCTGCCAAAGGAAAACCTCTGAAATGTATTTGCTCGAAGCCATAAAAGATGTTTTCCCTGATCTCCTGCGGAATGACACTGAACGGCGTTGTGTTTGTCTCCGTGACTCAGTTATCAGCCGTAATGTCAGCTGGAAAAGATGCAGTTATGATCTTACTCTGTGCTCGCGTTTTTATATGTGAGAGAAAATATTGTTTGTTTGTGCATGTTCACCAGTCTCGAGATGTGTATTTACAAAGACATTGCATCTGTGTGGGAGTATGATGCTCAAGCAGCATATTACTCAATATATACACCGAACAGCCATGACATTGCATAACCACTGCATGTTTACCATTGAATATAATGCAACAGCCCTGCAATAGATACTCCCCTCAGGAGGATTATTATGTTGAATTTTTATTGAATGTGTTTGAGAGAGGTGTTGACATATTTTAATGACTGTTGCGGGGACTGCAGGTTTTGATGCTGTTGAACTGTGCTGGATTATACTGAGACGTTGCCCGCTGGTATTTTGTCACCCCAATGCATATAAGCGGGACGGCCAAGATATGAGACATACATACATACATCAGACACTAACATTTCATGATGTGATGAATGATGTTTTGACCGGCAGCCAATTTAGAAAGATGAACTTGGCAAATAGGGTTTTGATAAGTCACATTTTAAGTCAATATTTTGCAATTATTTAACGAAAAATGGTAATCGGTTGGATTTCTCTTCATCTTCCTTCCGATTTGCCGCTGGAGTGCCCACTGGCGACCCCGCACTTTGATAGACACTGTTTCTAATACTTCACTGTTAAGTCCTTAATTTTAGCTTGAACCATACATTTTCAAAAAGGGTCATCCCTGTAGATATGCAACATGTATGTCTCTTCAAAACTTGAATACAAGTCTTTGGTCTGATGTAGTTTACCCCATCTAGATACTTTATTTACTCTGTCCTCAACCATACTGATTCGATGATTCCAAAGTCAAACCATTTTCCTTGTACATACCCGCATAGCCAGCCCTTATCTTGCTGAATTGCTGGGATCTGAGAAAATCTATGCATTCCCGGAAAACATCTCTCAGCTCTGTTCTGTATAGGGTCAACAGTTTCACAATTTTCAAGGGATCTGATCACACAGCTGCTTATTTTCACCACAAGTCCTGCTGGCTGTCAAGTGGGCCTTTTCTACCACGATGTCTGAAGTGATGATGAGAACAGATCATTGTGCAGGGGAGCGCCTGCGTGTTAGCTGTGCTTATGAGAATTTCAAGCAAACCTTTGAATCCTTGCAATAAATCATACGTTAATCAGGGATGTTTCCATCAGATGGTCGGAAGCAAATAAAGTCGGTGACACAAAGCATCAGTTGCCCAGCCCTGCGAAGGTCTGTAGCATGCCAGAAAACAATAGATGAAGAAGCAGTAACAAAGCAGAAGCAAAACAACTGGAACTGAACATCAAATAACAAACATGAGCAATGTCGTACGTCGGAATGTCGGAAAAAAGATTGTTTCATTCCAACACTGTTTCCATCTAAAGTGCGACATTTCTGTCCGGAAAGAGACTAACGAGTATATTGGTCTCATCAGTTCAAATGTACCTGTTGTTGTTGCTACCGGCAACCAGGTTTCCACCATTTCCACAAAGGCGCCACAAGCACAGTCAGGTGACCAGTCATGTCAGTGTTTCATCAACCATTTATTACATCATCTATATTTCCACATTTTGAAAAACCATCGAAATGCATGAACTTTTAAAAGATTTTGAGGAAGTTTTTTTTTTTTTTACATTGTACTTTCAAACAAGCTTTTCTGATGCAACACTTCAAAAATGCTCATACAATATCGTGATAGAAACTCAACTACCAAAGATCCGCATACATGCCAGCAAGCACACAAACATGCAGAAGAATGCAGCCCTCATTATTTCTTCTTGATCAGATTAGAAGAATTCAGAGTTGTTTTTGTCTCAGTGTTGATCTCCAGAGAGCGAGTGGGTAGAACAAGGTTTGTGCGTGTGCGTGCGTGTGTGTGCGCGTGTGTGCGCGCGTGTATGCGTGTGTGTGTGTGTGTCTGTGGTTTCTTTTGGCTGTGACTACCTTTCTCCGATTTTTCTTCTTCCCGGTCTCATCAGATTGATCTCGCTGAATATTTGTGGCACTGAATGCCTCTCCCCCTCAACCCCGCACACACACACACACACACACACACCCCGAGCAGAGCAGGCCATGACTGATTCACTCGCATTCTCCTTCTCCTCTCCATCTTTCATACTTTGCCATCAGGTCTGTCAGGAGACAAAAACAAAGAGAAGACAAGTTAGTGGATAAACATGAGTCAATATTGGCAATATTCTGTTCCACTGCACCTTTCATAGAAAATGGATGAAAACATGCAAGGCTAAGAATCATCTCGACAACCAAATACAGTCAGCAAATTAAAACCACCTTCTGTGCTATTCAACTGAACTTGAATTCTCCTTGTTGAACATCCATCGTCCCCGGAGGACCGAAGCCGATTCCCTCTGGGGTCTTTAAATGTGCCAGTAACTATTCAGAAATACCAGGCAGCTGGTATCTGTCAACGGATTACCAGATTTTACGAAGCAAAGCAGCTGGAGTCTCGAGATTTTGCAAGATTGCACCTTCACGCTTGCATCTGGCGGGGTGCTAACCCCAAGGATTGTGCTGGGACTGATCAGCATCCCCTGGACAGCCGCTGTGGGTGTTGTTTAGAGTCTGCATTCCAGAATAACAATGGTAATTCCTTAAGAGAAAATGAAGGCTTCTCTTGACGTTCTCGCTCGTCTCCTGATTGTTTGAAAGTAGCCTGCAAAAGATGATGGGTTCATCCAATAAAATTATTTATCTTGTATCCTTGTATATACAATTGTATAAATATTTAAAAGAAAACTGGCTAAGGTTGACCCCAACATTTTTCCTGTATTCTCAGCGTGGATGAGCACCTGCGTTGCCTTGAGCTGAATTTGAATGAAAACTAGTTCGGAGGAGCGATGGAATGGTGCGACAACTTTTAAAACTGGTGCTACATGAGCAAGAAGACAGAGAAAATGGGTTCTGGAGTGTATTTTTAAAAGGTAATAAGGTAATAGGTAGGTAATAATCCTACAAGCCCCTGAATTAAACAGGCTCATTGTCTTCTACAACCATGCCCACTACCCGAACACTCTTGTATTGTTGTGTTTGAAAGAAAAATAGTTCAATTGTATTGCACTGGAATCTAATATGCAGGGTAACTTATATGTGCTTGAATACGGGGAACATGGCATATGGAGGTGTCTCGTGCATTGTAGGAGCTAAATTTGATTAACAGTGCTTAGTGATAATCGAAAAAGATGGTTATAAATAATCCATAAAATACATTTTAAAAAATTAAAAAAGCTTGATTAAATTAAAATTATTTGAAAAGGGGGCACCAGCGGGAAAACCCAGACCAATTACCAAACAAGTGAAATCAGTCTCAAAATTGGTCGCCTGAAAATGTCAAGATACGTAGACTGTCGTCATTTAAAGGACAACCGTGGAAGCAGTAGAGGTCAGCACTGACCCTGTCAACAGCTCATACTGCAGTACACAAACAGAACAAGGGCGACTTCTTTTTAAAATATAACAGGATTTATTAACAGCAGTAAAATCAATACAATTAACATCACTACTGCACACAAATCCGGTCACATGCTATAACTCTCCAACTACAAACGAACAAATACAAACATACAACAACAACAACAACAAACACCGTGTGTGTTTGTGTAGCTATGTGAGTGGATAGGCGTGAGAAGGGGCGAACAAGATGGCGGCCGTGACCCGCATGTTGGGCCGTATGCAGGGAGGCAAAACAAAGTGGAGGACGAGTTAGGGTTACGGAGGTGGAGCAAAATGGCGGTTGACCAATTAAACGTGAATCGACAAAAGGCCTAGCAGGGAGCTTAACTTACACACGCTCAGATATGTGTGGAATGTGCATGAGTGGTTAGTAAAGAGAGGGGAAGAAGAAGAGAGATAGAGGGTGGAGTGTTGCGTCTCGACGGCCCCGGGTCAGATCCAGCACTTGTATGCGCTACGCAGAACTCAATGGCTCAGCTGATGAGCAGCGTGAGTCTGGACCTTTAACTGGCACAACAAGTACTGATCTGGATCGCGGATGCAAGGTAACACCAAACTGCTGACAGGGGATGATTGACCTCAGTCCAGAAGCGTTGATGCTCACTTCTATCGGCACGGAGTGACTATGATGGTTCTATGTCGGTACTCCAAGCCAGAAGCTGTGATTGCCACTTCCATCGGCGGCGGAATACCTGCTAATCGTCCACGCCAAACGCAGTGAATTTAGGGTGTTGGCTTGTTTATAAGCCTTGAAGTGATGTCACTGTTGGGTCTGACCTTAGTGGACCTTATCCAATCGACCTGGCCAGCTTGGGTTACGTGAGCTAACGGTGTGTCGCTCAGCTGATCGGCTGGTTAGATTAGACCACATGTTATAGGGTTGTTTTACCAAGTTTCTTTGTTCTTTTGTTAGCAACACATTGACTTTTAACCCCGTTTCCCACCGTATGATATGGTTCGGAAATTTGGGCGTTTCCACTGACAAAGTTGTGGATAGTATCAATAGAACCGTACCGTACCGCTCCCTTTTTTGGGAGCCCCTCCCTTGGGGTACCTGGCAAAACTGAACCCGTACCTCAAGGGTGGAGCTAGACACGGTGCAGCTGCTGATTGGTGACACAGATCGTCACTTTAGCGCAACTGGGCGAAATCGCAAACACAGCTCGAGCCATGTTCAAAAATCCAATTGATTTCATAGACGGCGATTGTTAGTTTCCCTGGAAAATGACTTCATGTACCTACTCACCTTGGACCAATAATAATAGTGATGTGGGAGCGGGAGGTAAATATAAAATAGACAAGGACATTACAAGGAAGTAACAATGAACTTGAACATATCTACAGTCGGCCTTGATATATTTGCCAACACAAGCACACGAGGCAGGATGTGAGTCAGCTCAGCATCTTGCGCTGACGCTGTCCTTTCTCCAACACGAGATCCTCCTCCTCGTCTGGGCTCCGAAAACTCATTTCCTAGAGTTTCTTGTTTTTTTGTTTGTTTTTTTTTATGTTAAATGTATCCACGTGATGAGGAGAAAAAAAACCTGACACATGTCAGGTTGGTGCCGGTTGTTAAGTGTGTTGTGTCGCGTTAGGTGTGACGCCACATCACTTACGTACTGTACATACTGTACCATACCCTACTGAAATGCATGGTGGAAACGGGGCTTTAGGCTGTTGGAGGTAAATGTAGACCTCCTTTGTCTGAGGCTGCTGGTGAGGCACTACCGGAGGAAGAGGCTGCAGCAGCAGAGGGTCGAGCAGTGCTGCCATGTGCAGTGACGATGAAGTGCCGATGGACATGGAGTTGCTGTTTTGCAGGAAATTTCACAGAGGCCAGTTGCTCTGGATGAAGTTTCTGTATCTGTGGTGGAAGCCGCCTGTTTGTAATGGTCCAGCGAAGCCTTGGGACACATTTGGACATTGTGTATTCTGTATCTGCATTCTTCTCAGAAATGTGACTGGAGGTCTGCCAGGTTACAGGATGGATGTACATTGTGATCATCTGCAACTCCCCAAAACTCGGCATTTCCATCCTGGCAAGATTATTCTGCTGACTGTGAGTGGATGTCGTGCGCCTGGAGCTTTCCTGCCTATGAACATGGACATGCTCAAGTGTGACACCGGTTGCAATGGTTGTGTCAGTTGCTGTCTCTCAAAGCCTCCTACTCCCTCAACCCGTTCCCATCATGAGAACACATTGGGACTCTGACTCTTGTTTTCAGCTGTCATCTGAATATACACTCCTTTGCAGCTCTCGGGGGTTTGAGTTGAACTGAAACTGACGGAGCACTGGAATTAAACTCAGGAGGAGCGGCGGGGAAGCAACGCGCAGAATGTGATGAGAGAAATTAAAGGTTACAAAAAGTTTAATGATTTAATCGCGTTAAGGAGCCCTTCATATTGTAGGATGAATAGTCTATTTCACAGGGAACTCCACCCCCCCCCCCCCCCCCCCCCAATGATTAAATAATGCCAACTCCAAAAGATTTCATTAAAATCTAAAATGATTACTTTGTCATGTAAATCTAATCCCATCTGTGTTGTGTGGCTGATAGACTGTACATGATCTGGAAAATGTGCTTCCACTGCTTCCTGTCGTAAAGAAGTAGAGTCAAAATATACCAGATGTGGACGCTGCCATCATACGCTGATGATGTCACGGTAGCGCAGTAGCAATCGGGGGACAGAGCCGCAGTATGGAGATCCCACCCAACTCAATCACGAGTGATCAGTTTACCGGGAAAAATGCATTTAATATCAAGTGACAGGAGGCCGTTTTCATTATGTATTGAATTAAGTTGTTGGTGGGCCTGTGGAAACTGTCCAAACTAAGCTAAACAAAGTGTTCGGCACCCAGAGCAAAATTTACCAAATATCAGCTGCCATTAGATTCACATTTCATGAAACAAATATTTTGCTATGTAAATAGTTTTTAATAGCAGCTGCGGTTAGTATGAGGCAGACACTCACTCAGCTTCTTCTGCGTAACAGAGTCGGGGGGGGGGGGATTCGGGTTCATAGACCAACACAGGCGACAACAAGGTGCTTTTCACTGTCTACACTGCCTACTCAACTCAAAAACAAAAACAGTGAAATGAGTAATAATTCTTTGATGTGCCTAGTGTCATTTGCAGCTATCGAAAATCTGCTGGCAGTGGCAGCGAGTGGGAGAGCTGAGCTGAATTCCGCAGCACCAATATTAATGTGACTCTTGCTTCTTCTTGGTTTTAAATCGCTGCAGATTCAAAGGGAGCGAGTCCAATAGTATATTGATAGGGAGAAAAGTTATTTTCGCCACGACTGCATGGTAACAGTCCCTGACACTTTCACTTTGTTTGGAAGAGACTAATTCTTTCTGTCAGCGTCGACGGCGCCAACCATCCCGCCGTTCAGACTCTGGCTCCCCAATATGAAGTTGAATTTCACAGGTTCTGTCTATTTTCTTTCAGTTCAAAGGCTCTTTATGAAATCTTCCTTTAGAGAGTTTTTGCTCGGAACAGGACAGTTTTCTGCACCGCCATCATTGTTCGTCTATCTGCTGACTAAGCCTCGGTTATTCAGCAGATTTTTTTTTTTTCTCTTTTTTTTCCGGTCTCCCTCCATTTCTAACCTCTTAACACCATCTCATCAATAAATCCCTTCCATCTGTGTCTGTCGTCTTAACCACAGCTCTTTCACTCAGTGCCAGATTCCCTCTTCACAATGAAAAGACTTAAGTCAGTGCTTTTCTTTTTTTTTTTTGTTTCTTTGTGCTATATCAGGGGGAAAAAAACAAAAAATTCTGGTCCACACACTGTTCAAAACACCCCTCTCACTTAATAAAATCAACTTGCATCACTGTATCTTGCACCATTTTTAAGCTCATCTCTTTTAGAAATAGAGCTGTTTCCTGATTGGAAACACTTGTCTCCATACCAACCTCGAAAAGCATATTCATCACAGGGGAAGAAAGAAAGAAAAAAAAAAAAAGGAGCCTCAGCAGTAGTCATAGCAGCATTGACCTCAGAAACTGCCTCCACAGCCTATGGCGTTATCAACCGGCTAAGCCGCATCGCGCCCGCCAGCTATCTTCACCATCTTTAATCCCATGACACTGTACTGTTTGAAATCCCTCACTCGTTCTCACAGCAGCTCGTGGTAGCCGGCGACCACGAGACAACATGGAGGAGACAGTCTCACCATGCAAAAAACTCATCAGCGCATCACGAGATGAGCACAGGGCAGTTACAGAGTGAGAGCGCTTACGCTTTTAGCAGGTGACCCTGCTGAGCCATTTTAATTGGTAATTTTTTAAATGAACTGTGAATAAACCAACGTAATAGTTAAAGTGTTTCTCATACCATTTGAACTAAAGTTTTTACACCCTTAAAAGAAATATATGAATATCACACTAAAACAGTGGAAAAAATGGTTTTGCTTTTGCATCTCCACTGTCATCCTCAAGCCGCCTTTGGTTGAAAAAACAAGGTTTTAGGCTCGTTAACAGCCACATGATGTTTTTGATGTGTTATAAAACATCATGAAATGAGCCAAATGCATCACAGTTGGGGATTTCTGGGATCCTGCCTTCTGTAACCAGACCCACCACCACAGAGTGCACCCACATCTGATTGGACGAGCAAGTTGCATCATCATATCAAACTAACTACTTGACATATGCTGACGTTTGTGTTCTATTCACGAGAAAAATCCACTCAGGGAAACAATGGAAGCGCTTCCAACCACCGAGGCAATTCATCCTTGACAGAAACCTGATCCCTCGTTCACCAGGAACAAGATGTGATGGATTCGACTCAAAAGAATTTGAGGCGCAGGCCTGATAGAAGTGTTTACGCTTCGGAAAGTGTTGGCTTCCGTCGGTGAGTTCGGTTGCTGTTGTTGTATCCAGACGGTGATCAGCGGTGGTCTGGGGTTCCCTTCACGCTGACGGTGATGCTCTCCACTGGCGTCCAAAAAACCATCTGCTCCCAACACTTGAAACCGCCGAGGCTGTGACATGACTATACATACAGCGCATACATGCACACATACTGTGTGTGTGTGTATACTACACGCCGGTCACGCATAACCTTATGACGACTGCATTTTAACGCAACAGCCCCGCAACAACAATTTACGTTGATTTTTTTTTATTGAATGTGTTTGAGAGAGGTGTTGACATACTCTAATGATTGTTATTGTGACTGCAATTTGTGATACTGGTGGAAGAGAGGTGTCCCTAATATTTTGGTCATCCCACTCATATGCATTAAATTCTATGCAAAACATGCA
>CAAKHG010045267.1:59887-125868 GCA_901007715.1 Dactylopterus volitans
GTGTGTGTGTATACTACACGCCGGTCACGCATAACCTTATGACGACTGCATTTTAACGCAACAGCCCCGCAACAACAATTTACGTTGATTTTTTTTTATTGAATGTGTTTGAGAGAGGTGTTGACATATTTTAATGACTGTTACTGGGACGGTAATTTGTGACGTTGTTGAACTGTTCTGGGTTACACTGCGAGGTGTCCATAATATTTTGGTCATCCCACTCATTTGCATTACGGTGAGAAAAGTTTCGGGACAACTCTCAGTACTGTCATGCTTTGCTCATATGTTACAGTGGTCCCTCGTTAATCGCGAGAGTTGCGTTCTTAAAATAGCCCGCAATAGGCAAAAACCGCGAAGAACTCAGCTTTATGTTTTACAATTATTCTAGATGTTTTAAGGCTGTAAAACCCCCCAGTACACACTTTATACACTTTTCTCAGACAGGCATTAACATAACAGCCGCGTAACTTCTACCTTCCTTTAGCATGTCCAGAAGTCCAACTTTTTGCGCGATGGTTAGCATCTTCCTCTGCCTTTTGGGTGCGACCGTGCAGAATGTTTCGTCGACATTGTGGGTTTTGTTTGGCAAGAAAACTTGCAAACACACAGCACTCCAGAGTCACACTGCTGGCGATCGAAGATTTTTGTAAATTCGGCAAGCTGAACGCATTCTGTACTGTGCAGGAGACACGGCACGGAGGAGACTGATTGACAATGGTCTACAGTCCCTTAGCCAATCAGGACGCAGAACACAATGTGCTGTAAAAAAAATAACAAGAAAAAGCATCCAAAATTGTACTAAAAAAAAATCTGCGAAACTGCGAGGCCGCGAAAGGTGAACTGTGTTATAGTGTGAATACAACTGCATACACACTCTCCCACCAATCTATTCACTACCTCTGTTCAACTGCTAATCTATCTATGGCACCAACTCAAAGCATATGGGCATGTGTACATGGTCAAAACGATCTCCTGAAGTTCAAACCGACCATCAGAAAAGGGAAGAAAGGTGATTCGAGTGACTTCAAATGTGGCATGGTGGTTGCTACATTCCAGCAACTGCTGATCTCACAGGGTTTTCACACACAACCATCTCTAGAGCTTACAGAGGATGGGCCGAAAAGAGAGAAGACATCCGGTGTATACAGTAAAGAGTGTATGGCCACTGGTTGAGTTTGATCACTGGTTGATTTTGGTCATTGGTCTAGGTCGGTCACCAGTTTTTGGTCTCATTTATGGATGCCAAGTGAGAGTTAAAAATAAAAAAAAAATAAAAAAAATCTGGCCAGGCATAATGTGACATTATTTACTACCGCAGCACGTTTTACATATGCATTAGCAAACAGTGCGAGCGGACCAATTACCTGATCAGCAGCAGATGGCGGACAGATGGTCGTCAGTGTCACCGCTTCACGGAGGTTTCTGTTTGGACACTCTGATAACAAGAAAATCTCTGTCGTTTTTAGCGTTCATATTAATTGATGGAAGGAAACATCAGCTCAATATTGTGGGTGTGAGTGTGATTAGGATGCTCAAGATGGGGGAATTCTGTGCGGGCTCCAGACCTAAAAGTTTTCAAAGAAACGGTTCTCCCCAAATTTGGCCCAGGCTCCGCCCCTCCATCAAGGAGGGTCAAGTTCAGCCTGGTAGTTTTCGTGAAATCCTGTAAAGGTGGCACCGGTCAAAAAGGTGAAAATCTACAATTGAAACAAGGATGAATCGTTTAATTTCTAATATGATGATGAACTGAAACATTGAGCTGGTGAGATCCCAATGCATCAGTGGGTATCGCAGATCAAATTACTGTATATAACTATATATACTATATATAAAACGTCTGAAAACTGCTACTCTTCTTCAAATATTATCTGTGCTGTTTTCCTTTCAAATGCCTCAACAATTCCTCAGACATGAGACTGTCTGTATGAAAATTTATATGCCCATCATCAT
Organism: Dactylopterus volitans; assembly: GCA_901007715.1. NCBI lineage: Eukaryota > Metazoa > Chordata > Actinopteri > Syngnathiformes > Dactylopteridae > Dactylopterus > Dactylopterus volitans. The sequence continues at coordinate 61,838 of CAAKHG010045267.1, forward strand.
AACCAATTCAGTCTCGCAAAGCTTTTATGAGCTTCCAGCCAGCATCTAATCTGAGGGATAAAGAAATGCCGCAACACTGTAATTTACAAGAAAGCAAAAAGAAAAACAGTAATATCTCATCGTATCCGAGTGGTTTTTCTCTAAACCACACATTTTGACTTTTAATTAAGGTGAGTTAAGGTAAACAAAAGCATCAGTCACGGAGCTGTTTGGGCAAATTGCTCTCTTTGCTCAAGAAAATGAGATCCCCAGAAGTTTAAATCAGCTCACTGAATGTATGAACTGTGGTCTGCAAACCTTAAACCTGCCTGAATATTTTCTCCAGGTAAGATTCTAAGATATCAGTTTTCCTGACTCACTTGGCTTCAGCCGACAACACCAACTCCAACAGCAACATAAACCATCATCAATATTTAGTTTCCTAAGAAAGTCCCACTTAGATTAAAAATCTTTTTTTAAAATGGAAATATGGTTGAGACGGAAAGGAGCATGAAATTAACACGGGAATAATGGCAGGAATAACGAAAGGAATCGAAATTAGACAATTAAACTGACAACAAGGGGAATTCACAGGATGTAACCAGGTAAATTGCAAATCACTGACATGCTTCATTCAGAGGGATTTTCATGATGTGGTGCAGAAAATTTAAAAAATTACCCATTTGGCCTTTCTTCCATTGATTAGAAATAGGTGGATGCATTAATGGCTGCTAATATAAACATGTCACATGCATTTTGTGAAAATACGCAATATTATTCTGAGTGTAAAAGTGTTCATTGACTAGTGTTCATTGACCCATGACTAGTGGCTTATCATGTTGATAAGCCACTAGTCATGGGTTTGTATTGCGACTGTTGTCTTGTGAAAAACAAACCAAAGTGAAAATACTTGCTTCCTGATCCTTATGAACCATTTGAGCGAGCAACAGAACGGGTCCACCGGTGCCCTTATAAAATGTCTCTTATGAAAACATTTCTGAGCAAATCTTCAAATGTTTTATCTCCTTTGAATCTGTTCGACCTAAACTCAAAGTTTATTTAACTTAATTCCTCAGCAACTTACTAATACAATGAACCAAAATTTTTTTTTTTTTTTTTTTTTGGGGGGGGGGGGTAATTTTGCTAAAAACACTGAAAGAAATATACTGATTCAAAGCAATTTTGAACATGGAATTATGAACATATTTTGTAGTTAGTAGTATAATCCTCCACAGATTGAACTTTTCCGCATTTACATTTACATAAGATATGCCTTTATTTATCCCACAACGGGGAAATTCACCTTGTTAACAGCGGCGGGACAGACGGTGCACACAGTTAGCGAACTATATACAGTAGACAAATGCAAAATATAAAATACAAAAGATAAATATATGTATATATAAAGAGGTATATATGTATGTAAAACAAAGTACAAAGATGTTTTGATAGATTCATTTGCAATGAAAAAATATTTCTCCACTGCAGTCATTGGTATCATTGCTATCCTTAAATGTTTCATATCCATCAAACCTGTAAACTTGCACTTGCACCTCCCATGACATTTATCACAGAACAAAAAAAAAAAAAAAAATCACATTGTGACGTCATCAACTTGCCATATAGCTCGACATGTTCACGGGAAAAAAAAAAAATCAATCTTAACTTTCAGGTGCAAAAAAAAAAAAAAAAAAAAAAAAAAGATTTAGCTATCATAGTTTTGGAATGAATAGGGCGACGCAAACAGCGACCTCTTGTGGCAGCCCTCCATTTTCGAAGCGCTTTTAAAGTTCCATGAAAACGACACCCATTATCATCGAGTCTCCAGATCATCTGAAGGCTTCAACTTCAGGTGCCACACTTCCCGTATGGAAAGCGCTGGACCACAAGAACCCTGCAGATCTAATAGCAGCATTCCTTTTCTCACGTTTGTGTGTGAAATACCGTGGCAGCAGCCACCGCGGAAGGCCAGAGACCAGCGGGTCTGGTACCGGCAATAAACCTGGAAGTGAGAAAGCCGTGGAGCTCTTGCTTCATTAGCACTCCTGAGATGCCCTTTAGGAAGGGCAGGAACCAGCAGCCGCCATGGTGAAGCCAACCTCAACTCGGCACCAGCTAACTGGTCCCTGTTCCATCACACTGCGCAGCTAGTTCAGATGCAGCCGTGGGTCGTGTATCATTTACTTCCTGTATTATAAGCTTGCGTGTGTGATCCATTATAATATTTGGATCTGAGTACTCCCACACGCTGCGTCGCTGCATCTAAAACACCAGTGTTTTCATGTTTTTTTTTTCTTCTTTACAAAAGTACTGAAAAGGACGAGTGGGAGTTGCGATGAAAAGCTTATTCTCAGATGATTAAAGGTGGCAGCGCTTAGCCACACATCAATGAAAGAAAACTCCTTCGATTTATAGCAGAGAGCCAGAGAGGGCAGAAAGCAAAAGCCTTTACTTGACGTCCAATAAAGTCCCCGGCAATCCCGAGCTGAAGTAACTCTGTCTTTTGATTTACAACTAATGTGAATTGGAAGTGTGTTTCCATGCAAAAAAAAAAAAAAAAAAAAAAGCTGTGTGCGGTTTGCTCTCTCAGGGCTGTTGTGCTCCCGGGGAGATTTTCGGTCTGGCCGTCCCGAACAGCACTGGAGCGTCAGCAGAGCCGGAAGCACACCGAACTACAGCGGAGCAGTGCAGGCGAGAGGGCGAGCCGACGCCACAGGGATTTAGAATAAGTGACCAACAGGGCAGCAACATATTCCTGTAGGGGTGGGGGGGAATTAAGCATTAATCCAGAAGCAAAAAGCAGTCAGCTTAATCATGCAACTGTAGAGGACACCATGTTAACAAGTGGGAAACATGATGATCTTGATGAACATTGCTTACATACATGCAATATTTTGCTATTATTCCAAAAAAATGGCAAAATTACAATTGAGCTATTTACAAGGCAAAGTCAAATGTTCCTTTTTAAGAGCCGAGTTTGACATGGGAACACACTACCAGGTCCTGGGATGCTAAATGGACCAGCGTCAGAGCAGGACTTTTTCAGGCTTGCCCACCTGCGGCGGGCGTGAACGCAGCCTCCGTCCCTCACAGTGTTTAAAAGTAGGCATGTTTTTTGGTTTTTTTCTTCAGGTCTGTGCGTGAAAGTCGTCTGTTGGCGGGTTTATTTACGAGGCAAAGGCTTGACGGCATGTCACAAACGGTCAAACGGGCCATGTGTCACGAAATGCCGTAAAAAACACTTTTATTGTTCTCAATAGCCTTGCGTCAGGAATGTTGCTAAAACCACAATATGGACACATCCGCCTAATTTGGTGTATGCAAACTCAACATTCTTTCACACTTCTACCTCAACGCTGTGCTCGTTGACGAATATCAAGTGTGGCGCTCTTATTTTGAAGAGCACAGTGATTTCACTTCCGGTCGCAGCCCTTCTTTGGGTCCCGCGGTAGCAAGCAAGCATCATGCTGCATTAAGCGATGGACTGATCACGGACTGCCCAGCGGATATTCTGCAAGGTCGCTGGTTTTAGGCTAAATGCTAGTTTGTTTCCTGTCTTCATGAAGGTTCAGCCACTGGCGCGTGCGTCTTCACAGTGCTAGCCTGAGTCTGTTTCCATCATTAGTGCAAATCTACACTTTTCAAAAAAAAAAAAGGTGGAGGAAGTTCCTGTCTTCACTCCCCGAACATGTTCATATTATTCTTGGCATCTTTTCTCGGCTTGGGATCAGTCACAAACTCACCTGAAATCTTCAAAGTTTCACTCGACGCTTTTATGTTCAAAGCCCTGATGGCAACCAAATCTAAATGGTTCGGCTGACTTATTGGCCTCTTTGAACCTGATAACGACAACTCGCAGCAATTATTTGATGAATATTTTTTGATGTTTTACAACACGACATCATTTATTTTCTCGAGTGTCTGCAGCCCTGTTCACTGAGCCGCCGGCGGGGTGATGTGGCGATGTTGTGTAAGAGATTTTTTTTTTTTTAATCTCCATGACTTTTTCGCGGTTAAGAAAATATAACACGCACTCAGCAGAATGACAGTTTGTTCATCCTCTGACTGAGCAGAATTATCATTCCATCTGTTCTGTTAAGCAGTTAAGTCTCTCAATTATTTTAATGCCAAAATTTTTAACACGGTGCCTTAGTGCCGCCGACTCCTACAAATGATGTTCCAATACCATTAAACCGCATTCATATTTATGTTTTTAAAGTAACATTAAAAAATGGGTGGTACATTTTTTTTTTTTTTTTTTTTAAGAGGCAAGGTTTGTCTTGTATAATACTAAATGAACTAAATGGAATGCGGGCCCTCAAATGCAACAGAGATCATGCACAATCATCTGCATGCACACAACGGGCTTGTGTCCTGAGTAGAAAGCCTTATCTACTCTATTACAAATACTTTTTTCCCCCAGTAATGTCCAGATTCTGAACCAAAAAAAAAAAAAAAAAAAGCGTGCCTGTCTTTCAAACTTTTCTGCCTCGGAGAGACGAGAGCCAGTGGCTCTATTTCGCATTACCACAGACCGTGCAGGTGAACGTGGCCTGCCTGGGAGCTTCAGTTCCCAGGACGTCGCCTGAAGGGAAGGAGGTGAGGACAGGCTATTTTCAGCACCCATATTGCAGTCTTGCCCCAGTCCCGTTTGACTGACAGCTCAGTTTGAGGGTGGGAGAAAGGCTTCATGTTGCCTCTGGATGATCTGCCACTCACCAACTGCTCTTGTTAAGCATTGCGCGTGCACGTGTGTGTGCGCGCGCGCGTGTGTGATTTCATGAGTGTGCAGACTTTTTTTTTTTGTTAACCAGCGTGACTCGCAGTTGCGGTGGGTGAAGATGGCGTGCAGGCTTGTCAGCGTCGTGTTGTTTCCAATATGCCGGCTGTCAGTCTGCGGTGTGCAGTTGCTCTCGACGGCTCGTCTGGATCCATGAACGCAGCGGCGTCACGGAGACGGGCAGGCCGCCGCCGCCGCAACATGGTGCTCCATGTTACCATACAACTCCGCACTGCATTGGGTGTTCTGTTAATTAAAAAAAAAAAAACCTCTATACTACAAAATATGTAAGAAAAAATGGGCAACGGGCAAGCCTAACAGCCAGGATTATATTCACTGGTTTATCCTGAATAGGAGGTTGGTTTGGGTTCGAGCGCAACATCGCTGTGCCACCTCGTGCCTCAAACGTCGTCACGTTCTCCTGCGCTGGCCTTCCTCTTCATGGCTGAGGACGTTTATGCAGCTTCCGACACAATCAAACACCCCAGAATACTCCACCTAAGAGATTCCTGAGAGACATGACTGAAAAAAGAAATTGCGGTGGAGTTAGAGGTCAGGTCAGGGCCGGATGACGACGCCGAAACCCCCTTCACCAACATTCATCAAAATTGCCGTTAAAAAAAGCTCCAATAGAAGTCTCGAAAGTGTGAAAAAAAAAACATCACTGGAGGTTGTCAGTTCAACGCTGGAGAGTTTATGCTTCAACCAGATATAAACCCGAGTCTGCGGCGCTCTGATTCTCCTTTTATCCCAACTCTTGCTGCACATCTCGGTGTCAACCTTAAATACTTTTCTAAAAAAAGAACCTTACTTTTTTTCCTGGAAATAATGGTGTCATGCTTTCTATATTTGGTGGAGTTCCGCCCCCACTGGGTCTCACTGCCCGGCTCTATTCGTGTCCTGCCAATTCTATTCGTGTCTTAAATTGTTCTGAATCAATATGTTCTGTGTAGTTATTTAAACAAACAATGGAAAAAAAAGGGGTTTTTATTAATTTATTTTTCAATATTTTAATTTATTGTCATGGCTGAGTAGGCCTTTAATTTAGGTTGGGACAAGAAGTCTTTGAGGAAATGAAATTTATTCATAAGGAATAAGACACCACTAGCCAGACCAGTTCTGTAGAGTTCACGGGGTTAAATGTCCCTCTGGCCCACTGGTAGGTCTTTAATTCACAAGTAGTTATAATAGCTTCAAATCAAATACTACTTAACCTGATGATGAATAATGTTTTGTTTTTTTTTGTTTTTCCGGGCAGATGTTTGGCTGGAACACAAGATAAGTGCCCACAAGGACAAACATTTGGGTGTTTAATGTTTAAGAGCGATGGTGTTTAAAAAAAAGTGTCCTTCTACAAATGCAGCTTGGATTGATTTGATTTACTTGCTGCACATGCAAAAAAAAAAAAAAAAATCAACAGATATTTGAAGGCATGCAAGCCGCCGCGCCGGAGCTCACAAATACATAAATCAGAAATTCTCTCCGCTCATTTTCCTCTTTTAATTTAGAGAGCAGGTCTGTAGCAGGAAAACAAGAGATTTAATTTCAGCAGGACTTTAAATCTTCTCACTGGCCTCCAGGTACAGCAGAGATGCTAAGTGCTCCTGCTGGAGGTTTGGCAGAAGGCCACGATGCATTTTTGATACGCTTGAAGAATATAAATCCAGCTTGTTCCTTAAATCTTCAGGAAGCTTGTTCTCCCAACGCGCTTGTGAATCAGAGGTAAACAAAGTGTTTTTAGCTGCTTCGTGCTGTTGCCAAAGATGCAACGAAACGTGACTTTGAATATTTCTCCACTTCAGTTACTTTGACAACTGAATTTACATCAACTGGCGTGCTCTGTATCACAGGCATATACATCAATCAAGCATAGCATTATGGCCACTGCATATTTTCTTTAAAATATAATGCAACAGCCCTTCAGGAAGTGTTTTATGTTGATTTTTTTTATTGAATCTTTTTTTTTTTTCATTTTTTACTGGGTTACACTGAGAGGTGTCCCTGATATTTTGGTCATCCCACTTATATGGGATGAGTATCCTGCATACTTCTCAGTATACTGTACGGTAAACGTGCAATAGTCACAATGTTATGCTTGTGATTGGTTACATGTACAGTTGTATTCAAAATAAGTCCAACATGATTAACCAGATAAGTCACTGTTTTTGGTAGAAATTACATTACTACGTGGCAAATAGTTTACCAGAAGGTGCAGCAGAGTCATAAAAAACTGAGAGACCCAACTGAATTGAAATAATTCGATTAATTATTCAATTAGAATAATTAATCGAAAGGGGTGTGTTCAAAATAATAGCAGTGTAGAATTCAATTAGTGAGGTCATTCCTTCTCTGAGAAAAAAACAGGTGTTAATCAGGTGCTCCTTATTTTAAGGACGACGCCAGCACATGTGTACATGCGTTTCTCTCTGAAAAACTGAGAAAAATAGGTCATTACAGACATTGTTCATAGGAACAGTGTACTTTAATTAAAACCTTGATTGGAGAGGGCAAACTGTGCAGAAAATGATAGGCTGCTCGGCTGAAATGATCTCCAGCGTTTTTAAAACGGGACGCAAAACCAGGCGGACACGGGAGAAAACAAAAGACGACCATTTGAATGGATCGAAGAAGAGCCAGAGTGGCAAAGACTCAGCCGATGATGATCAGCTCCGGGGTGATCAAAGACCGTCTGAAGTTACCTGTGAGCTCTGTGACAATTAGACGCCTATGTGAAGCTAATCTATCGGCATGAAGCCCCCACAAAGTCTCACTGTTAAAAAAAAAAAAAAAACACGGGCTGAGGAGGATGCAATAACACATCGACTGGCCTGAAGAGAAATGGAGGAACATTTTGTGGACTGATGAAAGTACGATTGTTCTTTTTGGGTGTAGGTGCTGCAGACGGCCCCCAAACACTGAATCCAAGCCACAGTCCACTCTGAGGACAGTGAAGTATGGTGGCGCAAGCATCATGGTATGGGGACGTTTCTCTTTCTATGGTGCCGGGCCTATTTATCGCATCGTGGATCAGTTTGTGTATATCAAAATACTTTAAGAGGTCATATTGCCTTATGCTGAAGAGGGAATGCCTCTGAAACGGGTGTTTCAACAAGACAAGGACCCCAAAGACACCAGTAAGCGAGCAGCATTGCTTCCACACCAACACAATTTAAGTTATGGAGTGGCTGGCCATATGCCCGGATAATAATCCAATAGAGAACTGGTGGGGTGACATCAAAAATGCTGTTTCTGAGGCAAAACCAAGAAATGCAGAGGAACTGTGGCAGTTCTCAGAAATAGTGGTTATACAACTACATATAAGTTTAGTGAATCACACTAGGGGAAAAAAAGAAGCTTTTTTTTATACAGTAAATATTTGAATTTGTAAAGAAACCTGCAGACACTTTTTCTTTGAACAGCGCAACATTCATTTTTCTTCATTTTTTTGTAAAGTAATTAAAACTGATTTTTTTTTCATGATTTTTTTCATGAACTATTATAAGGGTTTTGACCTTTGCTCACGTTTTTAAACACACTGCTATAATTTTGAACTATATATCTATAACTAGGCGACACGGTGGTGCGGTGGTTAGCACTGTTGCCTCATAGCAAGAAGGTCGCAGGTTCGCTTCCTGGCCTGGTATCTTTCTGCGTGGGTTCTCTCCAGGTACTCCGGCTTCCTCCCACCTTCCAAAAGCATGCTGAGGTTAATTGGCTACTCTAAATTGTGTGTGAGTGGTTGTCTGTCCTTCATGTGGCTTCACGACTGACAGCAGCAGGAGTCTGAGCGATGTTGCAGAGACATTTAGGAACTGTACATCAGTAAGTGAGGAGGACATGATCTTGCTGTCTGTTTCAAATATAGCATATATTAGTCTTGATTGATTTGGGCAAGACCCCGTAACCGTGACTCCAGGGCTGCAACATTAATTTACGTCCAACTATTTTGATAATCAACTCATCGTTTTGAGTCTTTTTTTTTCAAGAAGAAAAGTCCAAATTCTCTGATTCCAACTCTTATATATGATTTTTTGTGGTTTCTCTAGCCTATGACAGTAAAGTGAAGATCTTTGGGTTGTGGACTGTTGGTTTGAGGACGTCTTGGGCTTTGGGGAACAGTGATCAAAGTTTTTCACCATTTCATCGACCAAAAACCACATTGATTATTTTATTTGCTTTTTGTATCAGAACCAGCCAAATATCAGCAGCAAAACTGATCAAAAGATGTATACACTCACTCTGTCGGGGCTTGTTATGATCTCACTAAACTATTTTATTTATTGAAATTTTTATTTGTTGGTGCATTTCCATTAACTTTAAGCAGTAAAATTGCAATAAAAATGGGGTTTTTAAAAAGGAAAGCAAGTAGTTGTTAATTTTTTAGAGAGTCTTTTCTATTCCATGTTTACTGTTGCTCTTCAACAAAGCAAAAGCCTTTCTTACCCGATTACCTGATTGATCAATCGAGTAATTGATAGAATACTCGATAACTAAAATAATTGATAGCTGCGGCCCTACACCACTCGCTACTTGATTGCTACTTCACAAACGGATGAAGTGGAAATGCACTGTTCAGATTATGCATCTACATATTACTGCATTGTAACTGCACTTATTACCTCAAATTAGATTTGTATTTGAAGATCCTCTCCAGCAACAAATCACACAAAAATTCTCCCATCAATGTCTAACATAGGTTTCATGAGAAATACAAACACAAAAATTTATTGGATGTTTGGTAAAATTTGTTCACTGACAGGCTGACTGTTGTTTTTTTTTTAATTTTCTTTACATTTAATTTGGAAATCAATGATTTAACTTCTGGGTGACAAAGTAAAACTTCGATTTCATGTTCTGTTTGCACATTGAAAGAAAGACTGATTTGGATTTGAATCGTATAAAATCGTGGCCCATTGTTAATTATTTTTTATTTCATTGGTAAATGATTGTTCCCGCCCCTGACTCTCCCTCGGGATGAGTGGACGGTGGAATGAGTCTCCCGCTGAAAGTGCTCCTGCGCATCACCAGAGCATCACAGAGGGTTGGAGGCGTCCTCCAGTATCGACCGCACCTGCCACAGCCTCCTCCTGTCTGACGCCGCTGCAAAAGAGTCAAGCTCCGTCCCCACAACTTCACTGGCCTTCCTGATCGGTTTAAGGGGTCTGCTGGTGTCTGCTTCTCTAAGGCTGCTGGCCCAGCACGCCGCAGCAAACAGAACAGCACCGCCCACCACAGACTCATACAGCATCCTCAGCATGGGCCCGGAAGGACCAGAGGCTCCTCAGAAAAAAACGGAGGCGGCTGTGTAGATTCACATTCAAACTTTTATGGCACTGAATTTCGAAAAATGAGCTGAGGCAAACAACGGGATAGCTGAAATAAAATGAGAGCATCTTTGGGGGGGACAGCCGTTTTAGCGTTTATCTAATTTGGCTCAAGTCCCGTCCGCTAGCTTGAGCTATACCTCAGTCAGCCACCAGAGAGCGACTGAGATCTGTCGGCTGATTTCTATATACAGTTGATGTTTCTAACAAGGTGACTGACGATTAATTACTAATAACCTGCGCACATTTCTTTTTGAAACAAGTGTCAGCATCACTCCCTGCAAAGGAAGCCGTGTCGAGTTATCTCTTCATGTTCCAGCCAATCGGCATCTACAGACAGTCACATTAAAGATTCACGTCGCTCGATGAACCGGGGGGGGGGGTGAGACACGGATGAAAGACGAGAGGGATTGAAGGTCAGCGGGAGGCAGAGTGATGAGGTGCGTGTAGATGTGTCACATGTAAACAGGAAGCAGCAGTGAATGAGATGTGTGTGTGTGTGTGTGTGTGTGTGTGTGTGTGTGTGTGTGTGTGTGTGTGTGTGTGTGTGTGTGTGTGTGTGTGTGTGTGTGTGTTTGTGTGCAATCAACACAGACAGGATTTGCACAAATAAGAGAAAATGTACAACAAATATCTCCATTGTTGTTGTTCCCCTCTTGAGCATCCCTTCTTTCTTCCTCTCTCTCTCTCTCTCACACACACACACGCGCGCGCGCGCACACACACACCTACACCTCCTATCTCTTACTCTGCTGCCAAAAGCTGTCATGAAGATCAAAGTGGGTAAATGTGTTTGATGGAATACTCCACTTTCTTCATTTATGGAAGAGACCGGTTCTGACTTGAAAGACTTTTCATTGAAAGAGAGCGTCTCCATGCAGGAGTGCATGCTGGGGCGGCGACGGCGAGGCGGGCGGGGGGGGGGGGGGGGGGGGGGGGGGGGGGGGGGGGGGGGGGGGGGGGGGGGGGGGGGGGGGGGGGGGCTGGGCCGTGGCAGAGAGCCGCCTAAGTGCGCTTTGTCTTCCCCCCCCCCTCATTTATAATTTGTGTTACGAGCTTTCAGAGGAGAGCGGGTCCGAGAACGGAGGTGAGAGGCGGAATGGATGAGCTCGCGGTGTTTAAAACAAACTTTTTGTAATCTCCTCTCAGATCCGAGGGGACCAGAAGTTCTCTCTCAGGTGATGCGGATGAAGATAAACGTTAAGGCTTCTCTCGGGGAACATTCACTCCCCGCTCGTTTTGGAGCAGTTTCAACTCGGTGCATATTTCAACAGCAGGGATAACTCAAACATTTGAATAGACATTCTTTAAAAAAAAAAAAAAAAAGTACAATTGTCCTTATCTTTTAATATTCCCCCATGTTATGTGTGAGTCTTTTTTTACATGTCTGGCTGGAATATAACTTCTGCATGCAACTATCAAAATGCTCCGCTTATGAATGGCGTTTAATATTCTGTTCTACTTTTTAATAACTTTTACATTTATGATGATATTAAGGTTTTTATAGAAATAGATTGTGCCATCAAAATGAAGGGGCATACTTTGATGTTGCTACGGCTAACATTTTTTTTTTTTTTTGCTTTGATAGGCTTAAGTGAATTTTTATTTGTGTAGCTCAGAATCCCAATCTGGGATTTAAAATCTCCAGTGTGTGACATTTTATTTCCCCCAACCCTCGATTTTGGGCAAAAAAACATAAAAAACAAAAAAAAACAGAAAGGGAAGAACAGAAAACGAAAAGAAAAAGAAAATGAAAAACTATTTGATAGGGAACCAGGAAGAAGAACCCTCAGGAAAAGACACAGAGGATGGATCCCTCTTCCAGAATGGACCGACAGACACGACATATGCGTCAAGATCACAATCTTTTTTTTTTCTTTTTTACAGAAAACAGTTACAAAATTGCTGATAAAAATACTACATGATAAAAAGTGTTAATCAGAAGTGTATCTTGAGGGGGTTGCATGCAGCACCTTTACCACGAAGGACTTTGATCTTTTTTTTTTTACACCTTTTTTGCATTGCTTCAGCATATTCAGTTCAGCATTTCAGCATCCATGCACATTTTCTCCCAGAGAATGTTTTTAAACAGTTTCTGTAGGAGTGCAGTACTTTGGGAGTACTGCACCTGAAAGTCATCTGCAAACGGCATTTAAAAGTTGAAGAAAGTGGCCCTATGGTGACTTGTCACGAGGGTCCTATGCTGCTAACCAGGCACTGAGCAAACACACTCGCTTGTCTGATTCCACCTTGTTGACCAACTTCCAATAATCGTCAAGTACGTTTCCATGTGAATATCCAGTGTTTCCCATACATTAATGCCCGGCACGAATAAATTCTCAACCCCCCACATTATGCTTTTGGCTGTCTGTGAATTTAGCTTGTAATTACATTTCCGGTCCAGTAGGGGGATTCGTTATGAATCGTTACTTAAAACCAAAGAAGAAGAAGCGCTTTGTTCAACGGGGAAGGAAGCAGAAGATGCGGTTGCCCACACTCGCTAAAGGGATCCGGAGACACTAATAGATTCCAGTTCCGTGGGAAACACTTATATCCAATAATGGTTTTTGCTCACCATGAACCATCCTTCAACAAAATTTGCACTATGGATGTAAAACCATAGATCACCAAGCAAGACCGTCCCAGCTGGCTTTACAGAATATTTTTTTGTCGCAGTCTCGGTGGAACTGGATATTTCATTTGTTTAAAGCACACCTCAACCACAGGAAGGCAATGAAAAAAAAATGCTGCTGATGTGAGAGTAATGTGCCTGACCAATGAGAGAAGAGTTTGTTAACACATTTCTTGAACAGCTGAATGATGCTGTGTGAACGTAAAATGACACTGATGCATCAGTTCAGTGGTTGAATCAAAAATGTCGCTCGTTGCTCTCCGGATCGTGGAGCACTTCATCTTCTTTCTCATCTTCATCTATTCAACCTTTCTCCTCTGCTTTTGTCTAAAATTCGACCTCCTCCTCGGCCGACTCTCCCTGCACAACCTGCTAAGGAACCCTTTTGGTCATCCTTGAGGGGTAATTAAATGATCGAGCCACCCATGTCAGCGAACAAGCCCCAACTGTTTCTTCGCTTCATTAGTAAAACAGCAACATGATAGGAAACCATGGCAACCACCAGAGAAGAGTCGCGAGGAAGAAAAAGCGGATTTATAGGCGCTGCCTGTGTTGAGTGTGTGTGTGTGTGTGTGTGTGTGTGTGTGTGTGTGTGTGAGTGTGTGTGTTGTGTGTGTATGTGTGTGTTAGGGTTATCTCTTGTTAATTAGTCCACTCATCCTCTCTGGTCTTATTGATCAGTGGCTTTGATGGCTGTTAATAAGGAGTCAGGAGCATCAGCTGCATTGATAGTAAAATGAGGACAAACATCTAAGAAAAAAGTTCACTAAACTTCACTTAAAAAAAAAAAAATAAATAAAAAATGAAACAACCCTGAACTTGTTTGTTGCAGTTTGTGTGCGCGGCGGCTTTCCTGATTGTCCTTCAAAACGGATGCGAAGCGGCCATGCAGATGTCGCTCCGTGACCTGGGTTGCGTAAACTGAAGCAAAAATGGCGCCAACAATGATTTTTTGCGACCAGGCTGCTGAGCTGGGAAGCCGGACTTTAGTAAACGCGCCGAATTCAGTCTCGTAAGAATGTTCCCCGCTACAAAAACAGAGGGAACCAATCTAATTTCTAACTTAAATCAGCGTTTTGAAATGTAATTGGATTTTTAACAGCTACTCCAAATGAAGTTTACAAGAGCAGTGGGTAACAGTTCTCACCCCGAGGGCCGGACTGACTTAGATAACGTCAGCCGAGGGCTGCACGTCGGACAATTTATTTGAAACATGGAACACACGGTGCTGAATGGCATAAATGTCACATGTAAGACTTACTTACAGGCCATCAGCCAGTCCGGGGGGATCTCGGTCCTTGTTCCAAAAAAAAAATAATCAAATTTTTTAAACCGAAAAGATTAATTACAAAAAAAAAAACAGTCCACTTAAAACGTGGCATTACTTCAAAGGTGTTGCTTATCCCTCAAACAGAAAATATGCTAACCAGTAACTTGAGGTTAGGGATACACACAGCGCCCTCTGTTGGAATTGAGCAATATAGTGTGATGGACTCACTGAAATTTTCAACCTTGCGATTAGCATGTCAATGCCTGTTATTGCTTTTTGGGGGCAGTGGACATCACGGACCTGATAGAGACCGTCCGCAGGGCAGTTGGGGTCTTTGGGGCCATGATTTGCACATGCAAAAAAGGACTTTTCACTTTGCAACAGATGTTTGTTGAAATATTTGTCTCTATCACTAAAGTCGTGTCTTGAAATCAAGCACACCTCCGAGCCCTTTAAGGAGGAACAATATCTACTTTTAACTGCCAAATTTCGGAATTGTTTTGGGAAGATTTATGGATCACTGTGTGTCAGATCAGGTAATGGTCAGATCTGTTGTTGATGGATGACGAGCAGTCTCCAAAAAGTGACTGTAATGGTGCCATAGATCGTGGTAGACAGTATCATACTACTGACATGTGTTTTACTTCATATCAAAAATTCAAAAAATAGCCGAGGGCTCACAGGATTAACAAGCACAACTCCGAAAGCTTCGTTATCAACTTGATTAACCAACAAGGGAAGCAAAGCACACCGATGGCTGATTAGAACGCGTCTTTTATCTATTTGAAGAATGCAGCAACTTTGAAGAATGGAGCACAGCCGAGGAGAAAGACGCAGACAAATCGAATCAGGATTCACACTCGGCTCTCTAATTGTTGCTTCAGATATCACATGTCAGTGTAAATGAGTCATGATGTGTTCACGCCATCCTGACTCAGCGGCTCCCAGATGAAGCCTGATATGAAAAAAGCCTCTAGCTGCTGCTGGTTTCATTCAAGGGAAGGGAACCTCTCTAAATCAAGAGTACAAAGCCTCAACATGAAGTTACGACAAGTTTGGTTGGGGGAAAAAAAAAAAAGGGGGAAGAGATGGTAAAAAACAAGAAACCCACAGACCTCATTTACTTTTTTAATAGAATCCCTAATCAGAGATGAAACAAATAATGGAGGCTTGAGGCAACTAGAGTGTTTGGAGGGTTTAATGAGATAACAGAGGATCAGTGCACAAACAAGACACATTTCCAGAGGAGGAGGGCAAGGGAAATGCATTGTGGGGTTGGTTTGTTTGCATAATCAACCATACCAGGTGTCGGGTGTGTGTGGCCGCTAACTACAGAACTCCAATGTTTGTGTGACACACATTTTGACTACAGCCACGTGAGGAGAACAAAACATGGTGGATTATTACTACTAGCAGAGAGCTGACACCAAAACTACATGTAAATCTGCAACAGAAACCATTGTCTGAATTTTATCTTTATTAAAGTTAGTGAAAAATAAATTGTTGCTTCCTACAGGGCACATTTCTCGACTTTTATACTGATATTGCCGTACAAACCGTGACCAAAAACGGACGTTTATGGCATGAACTGAGCGCCACTGTTGTTGTTGTCAGCGGCGCTCATCACTCAGCTGGGCGCTTCCCCCTTTTCAGCTCTATGGAGCATTTTAATGCCATTTAGCTCGTTGTTTTCGTTTCGTGGCCCACAAATTTAGCCGAGGTTCAGTCTCGCCGCGGTCATCCAGCTCATTTCACCTGCAATAAAGCTCAGATAAACCTGCAACACACGGCCGCCCACAGAAAACTCACCCGGTTTGCATACTCGAGTATTTAGCAGCTAAAGAGCAGGGTGTTTCTCTCGGTAGTTAGAGACGAAAAACAGAGCTAATTGCTGATGCTGATGCGTCTGATAAATGCGCAGTTGTTTTTTATGACATAAACATCATGCATTTGCATTAGTCGACACAAACATTAATTACGCAATGCAGTTTTAAGACTGCTTGAAAATACCGTATATCACTGAGCTCTCTTTTTTTTTTTTTAGCTGTGAGGTTTAAACTAAGTTGTGCGTTATAAGATGTGGTTCGTTTAGATTTTGAAAACTGTCACCGGGTGGAATGATATTTTGATGTTCATTTTAGCAAATGGTTCGCTGATTAAGTAAGGGATAATCAGCGCCAGTGCGCGCGCGCATTAGATGATTTAGAAGCACAACATGGAGGCTAAAAACCGCCCAATGTGAAGCGGAGAGGCAACGGCACATTTAACGGACACCGATGTGTTGATAATCTCTATCGTGCCATGGCCATAAGAACACAAATGAAGCAAGACCATACCATTGTCATGACAACAAATGATTCAAGCCCCCCCTTTACATCCGAGCTGGTTCGTCACAGCAGGTTGTAAACCAGCCGTTGCCTGTCAGGTGGATAACAAAGCTTTGACATCTGTGCTTACCGATGTTGCCATGGTTGCAGGTGGATTCATTTTCAGTGATTAAACTTGCGCCTAAATACGTGTGCAATACACGGCTTCAACCGCGCGGCTGCCAGCCAAACTGAGAAGAGTATTCGCCCAGGCTGTGGTGAAATAATGATTCCCCTGCCGCAGACGCTGAGGTCAAGGTTTCCTGGCAGTTTACAACGCTTTTAAATCCTTCTTACATTATCTGAGAACCTCCAGAAGAGTACACTTTCATGTAACTGTCGGTGAAGTGGGCCGTCCTAAGACATTTGTCCTTTGCGGTCTCCGGAGCGACAGCTTTGCCCGCTGCTGGAACTACTGAACATGTTTGATAATGATCCCCCCCCCCCACCACAGGAAACGGCTGGGAGGACAGGGTGGCGGCGAAACTGGCGCCTGCTGGCAGTGTCGTGCCAGAGATGATGCAAGAGGTGACGGCGCAGCCACGACCGTGCCGGCGGCCTCAAAACAGTCAGTCAGACCTGCCATTTTCCTCCCTTCTGTGTGGAGCTGGTTTCCCTGAGTGTAGCCAGTTTAACAATCAAAAATATCTTGCATGACTGTTACACGGTGCTACTTTTTCCACGTTTTATTACTGTCTTTTTTTTTTTTTTCCTTTCTTTTCGGCTTATTGATTCAAGCTTGACATCAGATCTCTGCAAACCGATCGCCAGTCGGAGGTGTCAGCAGCGTCTCGCCCTGCTACCAAGGTTCGCCCGCGGGGATGGAACCCTCATTTAACCTCCCACCAGCTCTGACGTCACACCTCCACTGTTTCAGATGAGTCTACACGGGAAGATAAATGCATAGCACACAGACACTGAACAAGTGTGATGAGGGGGAAGAGAGAAATAAAGGCAATTAGGGATTTTACTTAAAGCCACATTGTTTGATTTCTTTGTCCGTTGCAAGCTGACCGATCACTTGCCCTCAGCTCGCCCTAAATCGTTGGAAACTAGATTCATGATTCTCCTTTGGTTTACGGGGGAGCCACGTGCTCGCCTCTGTGCTTCAGCTCGGATTTAAAGCGTCGGAAATACTGTTCAAACTGTAAAACCGAGATTTTTGTGCAGACATGAATCCCTTCAAAGGAAACGATCTGCACAATGTGTAAGTTGTGAGATGTCGGCAAGATGGTAATGCAGCTGGACTCACACACGCCGGTGGCTTACTTTCACTTTCCAATACTGGACAGATGTCCAGAGATCAATGGACGTGTAACATCACAATGTAACGATTTCTTGCTATGTTCGTGGTTTTAGATGGTTTACTGTGTATTCACTTGTCTGGGAAGAACAGTGGCAAGTTGCTTCAGGAATTGAGGGTTGACACAAGCATTTTTTTTTTTTTTTTTTTTTTAAATGCTAAAAAGTAACATTACTATGCATGTAGCAACCATGACTTGAAAGACTATTGAAATGTATTGCTTTTATTCATCTAAGAGTAGAAAATACAAACAAAACATGAGCTATACTGCCTGGTTTAATGAGATACTGGATGTGCTGACCTCTGACCCAACGTTGTCCATCTTAGTGGGAGTGGGAAGCCCTGCGGGGCTCATCATTAGGTCTCCAGGGTGGGACAAGCTCAGACAAAGATCACTGGAATGCATTTCCATCGATTCAGCAGATACTCAGTTCGGATGCCGCAATGGTAAAAACCTTGTATCTAAAAAGAGAAAGATAGTTTAGCATGACTGTTTTTAATTAGAAAACTATAATGCTTTGGGTAAATGTTTCACATTATTCATGAGATACAGTATTTCCTATTATTTTTAGTTTTTTTTTATTGTCAACGGTATCTATGTGACAGCATAACAATGGTTACTTCCTTTTAGAGGCAGAAAGGGGAAAAATGTGACACTGCTGCTCTATAAATGTCACGTTTGCCGCTACCATTCATCTTGGGCGTAAATCAGATGCAAACCGTCTGCCACTGAGGCCATGCACTAGCGCAACGTTGAGAAAGCTGCAGGTGTGTGTGTGCGTGTGTGTGCCTGTCTGTCTGTCTGTCTGTGTGTCTGTGTGTGAGATTCATGGATTTCTTCAGTCGACGTCCAGGGGCTTGACCCTTCCTGACCTCGCAGGCACTGATGCCATTTCAGCGTAAGAAGGATGACACACAGAGATAAAACAATGCATGGCTGAATAATCCTCGGGCCCCACAGATAAAACATGTCAGAATCAAGACACTGATCTAGGACCGCCCCCCCGCCCGATGTTAAGCAAGCTTTTTTTTATGATGCATTGCAATAATGCTTGCAGCTTGAAAAGGCCATTTTATAATACATTTGATCTTTTAATGGTGACTTTTGCCCTTTTCTGGAAGGCTGGTGACAGTATTTCCATCACTTTTTGTGTGGCATTAGCCCCTTTCCCACCAGCATTCTCAGGAACTTTTATTTCCAGGAATTTATTTACCCGCTTAAAATAATTCCTGGTAATTTGCATTGTTCGCGTTTGCACTGCACCACAAGGTTCTGGCGAATTTATTCAAATCAGGCTGATGATGGAAGAGAAGCTACACTACACCACTGCACTTTACAGATGCAGTACTGGTTAAACCCTAAACCCACATAGATGTATTATTAATGAATGCCTGCATTTAATTCTACTTGCATGCAACTTAAAAAGCACATGTACTGTACTTAAATTTTTATGCCATGTAAACGAACGGACAGATATATTTTAGGCCGGAATTTTTTAATAAAAATACAAATGAAAAACAAAAATGCTAAAACAAGGAGCCATGAGATTTACAAAAAAACAAAAAACAAAAAAAAAAGTTAGCTAGAAGTTCGGGCTTCTGACCGAGTGTCTGGACAAGCTGGTCCAGGACTGGCAGCGAGCCAGTCTGGACCTCCTGGCCCTGCCGTCTTGAGTTGTTTGTCCCCTGAGAACATTTCCTCCGCTTGTGCTGAGTCCCGACTGTCCATTTCATCTGGAAATCATAATACATAAATCAGCGTTCAGTTCACGGCGACAGCACCAACACATCCAGCTCTCTGTCCGTGATTTAGGTTTAGCATCAGCCCATTGACCGGTTAGCATTAGCATTCGCTTAATTCAGTTTTTGGCTGACTAAACATTTGGCCCGCCGCTGACTACTTGACTATTGTCACAGTGTGAAACAAACTAAATAGTGAATATTTATATGATTTTACTTCGTTTCACTGGTTCACTGGTTCACTGCCTCTTGCGTATCTCAGCTAATGGCCGCAAGCAACAAAGTTGCTGATTCCTTCGTTGCCGTGGTGCCAGATGCCGGCCTGAGGTCCAGAATGGCGTCGAGCTGCTCACACCACTGGCTTCTACAGCGGTCGGACCCACTGCGACCGCTGTGGTCCCTCAGCTTCTTGTAATCTTGTTCAACGTCTTTCTTCAACGTCTCCCGACCTAGCATAGGCGTGTGGCGCTACAATTATTACCATGCGTAAATTTCGCAGACTCAAAGTCCCGCTGACCGTCGTCTTCGGCAAAAGCGCTGCAAAAAGCCTGTCCACTTCTCATAGATCTTCTTCTTGTGCTCCCTTATCCAAACGATCAAAACGCAAAGTAAAGATTGTAGGAATTAAATAAACAAGTTCGCAGCCACAGGTTTAAACATGGCGGGTGAACGTAAACGCTGCGAGTGTTTTCCACAAACCAGCATTCTTCAGCACACAGCTCCACCCCCAAGTATTCCGGGTAATCTGAAAAGTCCCACCCCTCTACTATGTACTTTTTCGGGGAAAGTTTGGGGTCAAGGGAAAATTTTTTCCCGGGTAATATCGGAAACAGAAAGCCCGGGTTCATGAATAAAGTGGGAAGGGGGCTATTGGTACACATCAGACCAAGCATGCTAGTGACTGCATATCTAAACTGCCGTGCTCCAATTTATCTATGACCATAAACTGACATATTATCATATCTTTATCTCAATAACAACATGCGCAACTTTACCGCAGAAGGCCGAGATATAGACAGCATCAAATATGCTCACTGGACCCTGCCTCCTGTCACCCAGCATGTGCAGCGAATGCTAGCCACCAGAGCAGTGGAGATGTGTGCAGAAAAGACAAGTAGAGCTGCAACACTTTATATTTAATTTTTTTCTTTCTTGTCTATTTTTTTTACAGTGGGCATTAACTTTATCGATCATGATGCGATACT
The DNA here is from genome assembly GCA_901007715.1 of Dactylopterus volitans. Taxonomy (NCBI): domain Eukaryota; kingdom Metazoa; phylum Chordata; class Actinopteri; order Syngnathiformes; family Dactylopteridae; genus Dactylopterus; species Dactylopterus volitans. Next base: position 82,437 of record CAAKHG010045267.1, read on the forward strand.
GCAACAGTGCTGCTGTGGGCTATTTATTCACTGCTAACCTGACGTTAAAAGTCGATATGGTACGGATTAGGCTTAAATTAAAAGCTCACTTGTAAAGAGGGATTATTTTTTGTAAAAGTTTGAGAGCAAAAGCTTTCACCTGAACACTTTCCTGAGTTTTCTGATGCAAATCTCTTAGGGAAATTTGTCAGAAGACACAGCTGGCAGCGACACAGATGGACCGATATTCCAGGTAAACAAATCCGGTGCAGCACTCACGTCACGGTGCCTGTGCCATGTGCGTGCTTAGCTTGACTCGATGTTCATTCTTTGCAGATTAGAGCTAATAAGTTTCGAAACATTACCAGCTGACTTAAACTAAAAACAACTTATTGTTTTGTTACAATTTGTATATACTTAACATGCAGACTTTTTTTTTTTTTACTTTGTTAAGGGGCTTGATAGAAATTTCAGTTTCTTTTGAACACCTCACGTTGGGAATTGCAGAAAAAAATGAGATAGATAAGAGATAGATAGATAAGAGTCAACTCATAGTCATGTCATATACCATATCATTTTTAAGATATAGTGCAGAAATATCGAGTTGTCAAATTTTGTCCACATTGTGCAGCCCTACCATAAACTGCATATTATCTGGATGATGCGCCTCTCCTTCTCCTGTTGTACAAAAATGAGGCCAAATATCCCAGTTTTGATCCATCGTTGTCCTCAGTACTTTTCAAAAACAAAACAAACTGACGGCTATGCTTAAATCATTAGATAAATGTATTATTGCATCATTGATGAGGATGATGATGAGAGCCATTCAACTTCCCAATGTCATAAGAATGCAGAAAGCTTATTAAAACTTTGCTTGTAGCCCCAGTGAGCTTTCATCGGCACAGCTGCTAATACTTTGTTGGATTTTTTTTTGTTGTTGTTGTTTTTTTGTTTTTTTTTTGCTCCTGAATAAATATGGACCATCATCTGAACACAGCAAAAATAAACAATGATGAACTTCCGAAAGTGATGTTGCACTTGAGATATATTCATCGTTGGGTTTCAGTAGCATTGCATCTTGCCCCTGGCAGGCCCAGTGTCCTCTGAAATGGAGGTATTCTGCTTTTGTTGGTCAGATATGGCTGCGCAGGTTGCGGTACGTCATGATTGATGAGCTGAAGCTAAAGCAGTTAGGCACAACTGCAGAAGCACCATTGATCTCGTTAGACGCGAAAGGTTCGCCTCTTGGGCAAATTAAAACCCTAAAACTGTAACATCATGGAAATACTGTGTGGGCGGAGATTGACTGTTTAACCAAACCTCCTCATTTGGATTCTAGAGTGAACCGTCATGACACACAAACATGCCGCAGTGTTAAACCTGGACTGAGCTCGCAAGCTTGTGCAGATTAAGTGGGGATGGGTTGCATTTCTGTGATATTGTGGATGAGGGTGATTATGCTGAGATTACATTAATGTGCTCACATTATTGCTCTGACAAGAACAACGTTGACCTTTTGAAGAAGGGCTCACTGGCTATTTGTTGCCATCTTGTGAATGGAGGAAATGCTTTTGCTTGCCCTTCTCTGGACCACTGATAATGAAGTGAAAACAGCTTTTTAATGCGCATTTCTGAGCCATGTTTTACGCTCTGTGTATAATAAACAGAGGTGGTCATGTACCGTAATATGCTAAACAAACATACTTCTATAATCTAACATCATAATCTTGACCCATACGATAGGATTATACTGCCTGATGGTAAACAACAGATGGTACAGGAATGTAGACAATAGTAATAGTAATGGAAGTAATGGAAGATGCTTAATAATTAATGGCAGCACATTTTAAAGCTTTACACATGATAAAATGTCCAACAATCTTCATAGTTTTGACTGTGTTTGGTGTTGTAGCTAATCCAGTGTTTTATTCCAATACTATCCTCAGAAAATATTGATTATGTGAATAAATCAAACAGTTTTACACTCAACACACAAAATGCAGCTCAAGGGCCAAAACCAGCCACAACATCGGCAAGGAAGGCAAAATTGTCCTAAAAAACTAACTAAATAAATAAAAGGCAGCAACATGACTCAAGTTTGATAATTACAATGACCCACTATTTATGTATAAAGACAAGGAGTCTGTACGTGTGTCTCTCACTTATCTCTGCTCATCTGACCTACAAGGAATTTGGTGAGTGTGTCAACGGGGACTCGAGTGAGCGCAGTGTCAAACTTGGTGTGATTCGGACATGTGACATGATTGATATGAATACATTTGGAATAACTGGTGAACAGTCGCTCTATGGCGGTGCAGGATGGGACAACAAGCGGACTGCCAGCAGCCAATAGCACAACACAGCAGGCGCTCTCCTTCCTTCCTCCCCTTCCGCAGCTGAGTACAGTCACTCTGAGCCCACAGGAAACAGTCCCCCGAAAGACTGAGATTGCACCTGAAAGGACAACAACTTCTACGACATGTTCAATCTCGACAAATTTGGGGTAAACTGGCGCCAGGCCGCTCTATCGCAGTGGGGGATGGGATGAAAACATTGCGTAACCGCCACACCAGCACCCACCACCGTGTACCCAGGAGAACAAGCTGCAGCTAAAAACACCTCGCTCACAATCAAGACAGCGTTCCGTGGCTGTGTGTAAGCAGAAACTCATGACATGGCTTGTTAAGGCCGTAGGGGCGCCGTGCCCTGTCAAGTTTGGACTCATTATGGGTGTAACAATCCATCTATCTACATCCACACATCCATCCAATGTCTAGTAATCAAACAGCATCGCGACAAATTGGAAACATCTACATCATCTTTAAGGAAGCTTTTACTCTGATATTCCCATTGTGCATCTTTGTTAGCGTTCCTGCCTTGGACGTTTCCTGCTGCTCTGTCTAATGGCGCTTTTCCACTTTAGTAACGGCTCCGCTCTACCCGCCTATGGTTTTCGGGTACTTTCCTGGGGTCATTTCCCATTAGAAGATGGTGTCACCTCAGTGTAACAGGTCCTCATAGTGATGCCGCATGAAACCGATGTGACATCATCTTCCACATGACATAGAGACGCCCAGAGCAGCACGCAGGGGCTCGTCGTTAGCAGTTCTGCGAGGAGCATGTGGCGCTTCATTGTAAACAGAAGGCATTTTTTTTTTTTTATAATTCATTCATATGATTTCATCATAAAGAACAGACTTTTGAGAAATAGAATCGTCTGATCATATATTAGTTTCTTGCTGATATAAATGCAACTGATGTGCTTAATTGATATGATATCACAGCCCACTGAATCGAAATTGTATCATTGCAGACTTTCATTTTGGTTGTCTCAGTGCTCTGAGGCCTGAACGCAATGCTCTATTGAAGTAGACGTGAGATTAGCGTTTAGGACCACAAACTTCTCAGGGAAATTATTTGCTGAGCTCATAAATCACAAAGTGAGGACAATTATCAATTTTTCATTGATTTCTGCACAATGGGACATGAGTGCTGCCCCTCGCTGTCCATTCTAAAGATAGAGGGTGGCTTCACTTTTCACTCTTTTTTAGTACCCTCTCTTTCCAAGATGACTTTTAGGAGACGTGCATCAAAAAAGTGCCTTCGATGAACAATGACAAACGCGGACAAACACATCAAGCCTCGTTCATAAAACAGCGAAGCTGATACTTTCAAACTCCACGATAAACTAGCTGCACCGCTGCAGTTAAGCAGCAATTAACCCACTGCCTTGTGCAGGCCACCGTTATAATTAAGCACTGTTAAGGTTTGTCATGTCTGCAGATATTTTCAAAGTTAATTACAAAAGTACTCCAGTTTTAAAGCAGCCTGGCTTGTGACTCGACGTTGATGTAACTTGTTGATAAAAGTGGACCTACAGGATTGTGCAAACATTTGACCATTTGTCCCGAATACTGGATCATCTGACTGGCGTTCCACGCAGTCTTGTGTTCCTCTGCTCGGGCTTCGACAGCTCCACTTCAAATAAATTTCCATGTTCCTAAAAGTGTCACTTCATCCGACGGGCTGCGAGTGCTGGCGTGTTCGCCGTTTAATTGGCATCCCTGTGGCGTCTATCCGGCGTGATTATTGCTTATTGATATCTTTACCACCACAACGCTGCTGCGATGCCTGCTCCGAACAGACTTGTGCTGCCATATGTGCCAGTGGACAGAAAAAAAGGGTGTGGACGACATCTCCGCAGTTTCCCCACAGGGCCAATTCAAGTTGGCTCCTACAAACATGATTGCTATCTGCATTGTGTGTGTTTGTATGCATGTGTGTGTGTCTGCCGTGTGCTGCTATCGCATCTGAGTCGCGCAACACAGTCGTGCACACAAAGGGAAAGATACAATAGAAGATGGTCTTACAACAACCATCACCAAGGTTGTTCCACACTTTGCTGTTAAAAAAAATGATTTGAACTGCATCTGGATGTGTTGAGGTTCAGTCACTCAAATCAGCTGATTAGCATAATAGTCAAAGTAAGCAGTGATGTGAAACCCAAAATATTATTCAGTCTTTTGTGTTTGGGCTGTTTGCCTCGCTAATGTTTCTTCTTTGCTTATGGCTCTATTATTTCCTGTTCTCTCTTCCCTTAATTTCAAATCATAAATTATAATAAGCTACTGCTTGCACCATCACATACACATTCAAAGATATTAGTGATGCATGATAAGCCTTTTTTTTTTTTTGTCCAGCCGATACCAATAAATATCTGCCTTTCATGGTCTGTATCGATAAGATGACGGACATCATTATTGTTAAAACAGACAAACAAATCAAAGTTGTGTCTCTCAAACATCCCTCCGCCGTAATCACTCGCAGTACTTAATAGTCTTACCAATACTGCTAATTTGTCTTGCAGCCACATTATCAGTTCTCATAGTTCTTCTTGTTAGCTTTGTGTAGGAGAAAGTATTGTTGTGCATAATTAATCTCTATTACGGACTACAATACAACTGAAGTGTAGAATAAATATCTATTTTAAGGAAAATAAATTGTAATTCATCAAACATAAGACTATATAATGTCGTGATGACATAAACATGAACATTATTGTTGTTTCAGACTGAATCCATGAATACAGCATCTATATAAGTAAACAATCCACTGACTGCATCAGTTCCAATGCTGAACTCGTGTTTGTATATTTGATTTTAAATCCATGTGGCTGGAGGCTTCTTTTCCTCCACCTGGATGTGATCATGTTCTTGAACTACTGTTATCTTGCTGTGACCCCGGTTTTGGAGTTTAACAGTAGTTCTTTGTGCCACTAACAAAAGCAGCATGGCGGTTCCGCCCCCTGAACATTCGACGGGCTGCCGCAGTGGTTTGTGAATCCAAAAGAGGGGCCGCTGCTGCGGAAGCAGCATTCACAAATGTTTTAATCTTATTGCGCCACGGAAATATACTCACATTCACTTATCATCCCGTGTTGTTTTGAAGATGAGAGTGTCGTGGTCGTGTACTGTGCTGATCATCCTCACTCGCTCGCTCTCGCTCTCTCACACGCGCACACAATGATTAAAATAGTCTGTCTCTGAAACTGTAAGACGAGAGCTGCCTCGATAAAACACCTGCAACGACATGTTCAAGTAGAGCAGAGCAGCGGCGAACGTCAGTGGCGCGACGACGTCTTCTGCAAAGTTCAAAATGTAACTCGAACTTTGCATATGTGGTTGCATTAGTGCCCCCTGCTGATGTCATTTTATCGGCTCCATTTATCAGCTCAAATTTTAGTATTGGAATAATTAATAATGACGAAAAATTCCACTCATCGGCCGATTTATTATCAGGCCAGTATATGCCATGCATCCCTAGAAGATATCTCAAGTTATGTTAAAAATGAAAATACCTTAAATCAGTGGTCGGCAACAGTTTTTTCAAGAAGCCAATATAGTAAGTGAGGGGCCATACATTGGATAATGCATGTAAATGGATAATAATTGCGATATGTTTACAGTTTCACCAGAAACAGAAATACTGTAGATCAAATATATACAAAAGAGATACATTCAAACAAGGTCGCCATGATACAGATAATATAAAATAATTTCACGCATCCCATATGAAGGGGACCTTTGGAGTAAGCTGGACAAAGTTCGACTCCTAACTGCTGAAATCTCAAGGTATTTAGGCTGAGCCTGCGCCCGGACAGCACCACTGATCTCTTAATAAATCGTCATGAACATCATCACGTTGTAATCTCCCATTTGGGTGACAACACCGGAAAGATGCGCGCGGACCCGAGGGACGCCTCTTTGCCTTCAGCAACCAAGAAGGACGACGACCTTTCCGCGCTCGCACCAGCGACGGTTTATTTACATAGACGCAGCTCCGGAGCTAACTGAATGCCAAGTTTGCTTCGAAAAGCCGCCTCTCTTTCCCTCCCGCCCCTCCCGGACTATCCTTTAACGCAGGGGTGGGCAGCGGCTTTCTCCGGAGTGTCGGAGTGACTTTGACATCGTAAGTGAAGGGTGATACAGTGGGCAATTAAATTAAACTAAATTAGACAATTAAACATGAAACTCCTAGTGCTGAATTACGTTTTAACTCGTTTAAGGGCCGGGTTGGTTTCTCTGCCGTCGAGGGCGTCGCAGACCGGGTAAAGATCGCCCATGGGCCGGCTCTGGCCCTCGGGCCACTTTTTGCCCGGGTGTGCTTTAATGGTATGTCGTGGGCGGGGTTACATTAGTGACTGACGGCTCCTGCTTTGTGTCTCTGCTGTGATCCATCTGGGGACTTCTCACTGGTAGCTGCCTCATCTGCTGCTGCAGTGCCCCCCCCCCCCCACACACACACACACATACACACACACAGACACACACACCCCATCCCACCCCCACCCCCGCACCACACCCTCCAAGCACACACACACTCATTATCTTTATCCGTCTACACCTCCACTCCCTTGTCCGTTTTTTTCTTTTTTTTTCTCTCCCTGTTTTCTGTATGCATTCTGCATATTTACTCACTTGCCTCCCTGCTAACGGAGGTGGGCAAGCTTCCCAGCTTCCCAGTGCTGGTGCATCTAGCAGGTGCAGCCCTCCCTCTCTCTCTGCGCCCTCCCTCTCCCTCTCTCTCTCTCTCGCGCTCTCTCTCTCTCTCTCCCTCCTCACTCGACCACTGTGCACACTCCGCTCCGTCTGTGCCTGTTTTTTTTTTTTTCTCCCTCCACCGCGCTCACTCGTTCTCCGGCTCTTAGTGGCAGCAGCTCAGGAAGGCAGCTGTATGTGCGTCCGTATCGCAATTGCCACAGGTAAAGGCAGCTGCATCGTCGGATGTTGCTAACCCCGCGGAAGGAGGGAGGTTGGGGGTGCGCGAGCCGCGTTGCCGCGGCTGCAAGTTCTGCGTGGGGCGCACAATTCTAACCATCTCCAAGAGAGCATCCCGGAGGAAAGGACGAGCAGAGGATCCCAGCGAGCAACCTGACTCCAAATTGCAGAGGAAAAAAAGGCAGCAGTCAGAGAGCGAATGAGTGGGATGTTTTGGAACATTGCGACCTCTAGTTTGGTTTCTGCGCTCGTCTCTTGCTTTCTGCTCTGATAATTTCTATTTTCTACCTCCTCATCCCTCTTTTTACCCCCCTGTGCTGGAATTTTTTTTTTCCCTGCCAACACATGAGAAGAGGCTTCCTGCAGCATTACCGGACAGCATACTGAGACATCAGGGCGCTGAGCGCACAGCTCTGAGAAATCTGATCCACAGCCGGCAGCAGCAGAAGAAGCAGGATCACACGTTGCTGTTGCAGATTTATCCGCTCCGTGATACCACCGCGTGACAACACCCCTCATTCTCTTTTTTTTTTCCCTCCCCCTTCTCTCCCTCCTGCTGTCCTCATCTTAAGTGTTGCTTTCTGACTGGATCCAGAAAATTAATTGGATTCTACTGCTTTTTTCTTTTTTTTCCCCCATTTTTTTCTTTACCCCCTTACTGGAATTTAGGGCATCAACAAAAGGAAGCAAAGTAGGTTTCAGTCCAAAAAGTGATAAATAATAGGAGGAGAGGCGGACTGAGAGGCAGCGAGCGACAGACATAGCGTATAATTGTAGGAGTGTTGGACAGACGCATTGACGACATCTCTTTGCCTTCGCCCTGTTTCAGTTGCAAAGGAGACAGATTGGTTTTGGAGCTGAGGGACGCTGACTCGGCTAAAGCTGTTGGAGCAGCCTGGATACATTTTCAGAAAAGAAAAATTAAAAAAAAAAGAAGCTTTTGGTCTGCGGGTGGCAAGTTTCGACTTGCCAATAAGACAACACCGCCCCGTCTTGGATTGTACGTGCAGGCGACAAATGTGCATGTTAAGTAGAAATAGATTTTTTGCTGCAGTGGCACCTGAACACTGATGCAGCCGATCCCTCACATGCACGGATGTAAAGCCATCCGCCCATCGCTTTCTCTCGTCTTGCTCTTTGTCCTCCTTCCTCCCGGCGCGAGGCATCACTCCTTCCTCTTCTCCTCTGGCTTTTTCTTTCTTAAAGTTCACCGTCGTAGTTGGACAGCGAGAGTTGGGCAGGACTGAACGCAAACTAAATCAGCCGATTGTCTGTCTCCCATTTCTCACTGGGTGTCTCTGTGCGTGCGTGCGTGCGTGCGTGCGTGCGTGTGCCTGTGTGCGTGTGTGTTTGTGAGTGCGCGTCTGCATGCATCTCCGGCACCCCTCCCCTTCTCTCCATCCTTGGATTACATATTTGTGTGTGATTTATTGAGCTTGCAAATCAGCGGGGTCCTTTTTCGCCACCCTCTCCCCTCCCACCCCCGTCCCAATGTCCGGCATCGTCAGGCACCTTTCCGCCATGTGCCACAGACGCCAGTCACAGGGTTAACTCTCAATGAGCCATAAAGCACGGCAGGGAAGGATGAGTGAGTGTTCCGGGGCAGCTGTATCTGGGGCTGTGATCCTGGAGGAACCTGAGGGATCAGGCGCTACAGGGGGGCGTGGTGAGGGCCAGGCCCAGGATCAGGGACCACTTCGCTGTGCGCTTTGGCCTCGCCAGCAGACATGGCTGTGCGTGGTCCCGTTACTAATTGGGTTTATTGGCCTTGGATTGAGTCTGATGCTGCTGAAATGGATCGTAGTTGGCACCGTGCGGGATTACGTGCCAACAGATCTGGTGGATGCAAATCGAATAGGCCAGGATCCTATCTTCCTCTCCAAGCCAAGCGGGATTCCCAAAAGTCTCGATACTACCACCACGACCACACCTACAGTCGATGGGGGGACCCCCACGGCCAGAACTGCAACTGTGGCAAAAGGTAGAACTCGAACCACCGCGACTACCACGGCTCTAAATGCAAGAGGAGGTGGAGCCTCAGGTAGCCAAGTAACCCCTCGGAGTCCTGGAAATCGTAACGGACGTGGACCTTCTGGTTTTACTACAACGACTATGCCGCCACGGACGACCTTCATAGTTGGAGCGGCAACATCTAGCCCTTCTCCAGCCAATCCAACGGTGCTCCACGATTCGACGCAGATGTGGACGCAGGAGCATAGCACTTCAACGGAGAGCACCACGCTTACCACCCGCGCACACGGCCACCGCAAAACACGTAAGTCACTTATCAATAAGCGCATGCCAGGCGTTACGTTTCAAAGAGCAATTTTGTCTTCTGGCTTGGAAAAAAAAAAAAAAAAAATCAATGGACATCTTTGATCTTTTCACACATGAGCAAATATGTAAATGATAATCCACAGGTATGTGTCGGTAACTAGCTGATTGATTATTGGTTCCTCACCGCCATGCCTGATCTTTAAAATGTGATTTATTTCTGACAATGACCAGATTTTTGAGTAAAGCAGACCTATTGAGGCGTTGTTTTTGGATATATGATACCTCTGCGGACTCAGAATTGGAAAAGCGTGATCAATAGCATTGACTGCTACAGTAAGGCCACGTGAACTATAGCATGGGGTTGAATCAATCTCTCTGATATTTAAGGGTTAGAGGCATTTTCCGGAGGCAAAGTAAGCAGCACTTTGACATTAATTTCAGTGGGGTAGGATTACTGGTGGTGGTGGTGGCGATGAGCGGAGAGCTCACAACATTAGTCTTAGAGGGGAGACGCTTGTATGCGACGCGTCGATTAATAACGTGGCATCCTCACAGCGAGCTGCAAGCGCAGCTGGCAGTGGGGGCCAATTTTTTTGGCGTTTACGTTTCAGAGTAACTGTTAAGACCAGTCTTTGATGCGGGGTGAACTGTTTAAATCAGGAAGGAAGTCCATCATCTTGCTTTTCAGCGCGTGTTTCTGATTTTCAAGTGGATTTGAGCTGGATGAAGGTCGAGCAACAGTTAGTTTCAAATTCACCTTTTAAGATAAATGGTTTCAAAGACACTTGTCACTTGTGCATACAGTGATGCTTAACAGTGTTTTGCACTTACTGCAGGCTCAAAGCCATTTAAGTTGTTGCACCGAGGTGTTGTTTCATTGCTGCCTTCAACCCCCTCTGGAGGTTATGATGCTGCGAAACAGATGAACCCTTTTTTTTTTTTTTTGCCCCATAAACGAAAAGCAAAGTCTTTTAACACATTTGTTAAAGGGTAAAGTGTTCTGTGGATTGCTCTACGTCTGTTTTGTACCGCGTCTGTCCTTCAAAGTCTTGCAATGCACACATGCTATTGACCGGTGCTGGTGCAGCGATCAATGACACACACACACACACGCACGCACGCAGGCACACACACACACACAGACACGCACAGCTTCCTCCGTGACAAATTTCTATGCTCTCAAAATGGTGCCCTATTATATGGCAGGCCTCCTTCTGCCTGTGGTATACACGTTCTGGCTTTTTCAAAGTGAGGGCTGGGGGGGTGTGGGGGGTTATTTTTGAACGAGCTGCCCTGCATGTCAGAGAAAACATTGTAAATCCAGGTGGCTAAAGCATTATGTACTTATTAATGTGCCATTACGATTACACTGACATCTCTTTACAGTATAGATTCCGGGTTCAAGGAGATTTATTGTCATTCCAGAAAATGGTGCACATGAAAAGAACAAAACTGAGTGCTGCACTTGCAGATAAGTAATCTAATAAAAAATAGTATGAAATAGCATATAGGTAATCAGCAATATTAAATTAAAAAGAAAAAACAGTAAAGTGCAATCAAAATATACTTTAAGTATGAATACATGTGCACAAAATATGTATAAAAGAATTGAAGCTTCGATTGTGGCTTCAATTCCATATGCCCATAATACTTAAACAATACTTGAAGGTCTGGATCCATTGGATGAGATATATTCTATAAATTCATTCGTATAGAACTAAATGGTCCTTAAATGGCATTTAAGATCCTGCATTTTTGCTATCCTGTCATCATTTACTCTGTTGTGATGTGTGATTCGCATGATGCACACAATTAATTTATGGATAATTATGTGATGACAACCATTCAATGAATTATTTGAAAATAGAAAATCACTCCCCACGCTAAATGCTGTTCCTTCTATATGCTGGACTGCAAAGCTGTTATTCCGTATGCAGGATAATTGAGGCATCTTCAGATTATACCACAGATCTCTGACAATTAGAAACACGGGGAGGGGGAAAAAAAAAAAAAGATTTTATCTGTTCATTACCGGGAGGAAAAATGGAGGCCATTCATCAACATCCGTTCATTTATTAATTAACCATTAAAAAAAGAAGACTGCCATTTCTACAGCAAGTGCTCATGAAAAACCGTTAAGTCCTGATGATAGATATCTCCAGGAAAATGTCACTCCTTCTCCAGCTCGCCTCGGAAAAAGTTCCCCCACTTCAGAACCCCCCCCCTCTGACACGCGCATGCTGCTTTGATTTGAAAAGACCATTATCATTCTAACATGATCTATTTTTTTATATTTGAACTCATGTGTTGTAGGCTTCTGCTAAGAAATGCAGAGCCGCCCCCCCACCTCCTAAAATGTGTCGAGTCTCCGTTCGGACGTTCGATCTCCACCGTGCAGGGAAATGCTCGCGAAGGTTGACACAATGTTTTCAAATTCATCTGCTTGAGAGCGCAGACATCTGATGATCGGAGGGGGGCGGGGGGTATCGACTCTGCAGCATCTGTGATGTTGAATGCAAGTTTGGAGCCAAAGCGAGGACGAGGAAACATCTAAGATGGGTGGAACATGGAAGCTTCCAGGACACAAACCCTAAGAATAAACTTTAAGTATCTAGTAGTTGATACCTATAGGTGCACCTGAATTTGTTTTTGTTTTGTTTTTTTGGAGTCAGCTGAGCAGTTTTGTCAGATAATTAATGCGAATGGAGGAATTGTATTTGTTCCAAAAATGTCTGGATGTATAGCCATCCATCTGCGTGCTGGGCGAGATGATCACATCTCACGTTGCACCGTTGCTCGGAGGCGTTGTGAAGAGAGTGGAGCCGTAACTTTCCGTGGTTATCTTGCATCTGGAAATTACCCGTCTTTCAACAATGTTCCTCAACCTAGAAACACAGTTAATTTAACAACATTACAGATTGATGCTTCCGATATCACTGACTTTAGATGTAACAATATCCATATGCATACGGAGGCAGCCGACACATGTGGCTCGAGTCTGCGACCCTTTTGACTCTTGCTGCTCAGCTATGGCACCAGCAGGTGTGATGAGCCCGGCTCGACATGGGCCAGATGTGGGCTATATCGGATGTGGGCCACATCTGGGCCAAATGTGGGTTACATAAGATGTGGGCCATGTCTGGGCCAAATGTGGCTTTTTTTTCCCCATCATGATAATTTATGCTTTTCATGGCATAGAAAGTGAAAGCGAAACTCGGAAACAATAACACTAGAAGCACCTTGCTGCCAATGGCGTCAATTTTCGTCACACTTGTTTTCGCAAAAGCGGCTTCCAAAAATGTTCATGTCTGAGCTGACAGGTACTTTTGTACATGTTGCTGAACAAAACCAGCCGCCCTGTTTGTTGATGGCGATTATTCTGCATTTCCATTTTATTTAACAATGAACATTTGTTTCAGATGTGTCACATTAAAGCAACAACCTATCCGTTCGTTATGTAAGCCCCTGACAGATGTTTTACAGTTGCCCTAAATAAGGATCTAAAATTAAAACAGTTGTTGACGGAGAACATTAAGCATGTAGAGGCGACATGGACATTTTAGGGTGGAATTGTGCTCCATGAGTATGGCGCACAGCATAATCAATACTAGATGGGTTAATGCAACGATGAGAGGACATCATGTTTGCCGCAGCAGAAACCCTTCAAAAATAAACAAAATGCATGTAAATCGATTATCAGGTCCAACTTCCACATGATGCCCTGGTTGCATCTCCGCATCGAAACACTTGGTGGGATCAGGTTTCTGTTAGACAGTGGCGTTGCAACCTAAATCCAGATTAGCAGGCCATCAGCATGACTGTGCAGCCAACAGAATTACATTAGCCCACCTATCAGTCACACACTCACACACTCGCTGGGCTGCTGAAGTGTTGCTCTGATAGATGCTCTGTGGCACGGTGTTTCTCATTAAATGACGTTGAAGTGACATGTTTAAGAGAGCGTTTTCTCCGCGTTGTGTTTCAGGATCCCTCAAGGGTGCTTTGAAGAGGCCTGAGGACATGGTTCACACATACATTAACTGCACCGACGTCACACATTCACACACAATAATCACGAGGCTTTGAAAGAGGAAGCGCCATATGAAGCCATCACAGTGCGCTGAACATGAACAGATGACTACCGCTTGAACAAAAACTCCACAATATTTAGTTTTGGACGTTTTACTCTTTGATCATTTTCATATTTTTTTCTTTCTTTTTTTTTGTTATACCAAGACAAAGAGTAAAGCTGGGATCAAACTGCATAATCAATCATAATCAGGCCTTAAACGGCTTAATCCTGAAAAAAAAGCGTTTCAGCCGCTGTTTAATAAAATCCACATCTGCCTCAAAATGCCTCAGTGGAAATATTCGATATGCAAATAACAATGGCTTCCAAACAGCAACTGAAGGTGGCGTGGGGATATCTCAGCCCAGAAGTTCTGGTAGCTCAAGTAAGGGATCAGATATGAGTGGGTTTTAATACACGCCTAGACCATTCATCACTCTCAAACCATCGTCATTTCCTGACAACGTAAAACAAAAACCCAACCATAGATTTGTGGTTAAAGCTTTGTGCTCAAATAGGAAAGGTTATGAAGCAAGAGAGCTTGTCATGACAACCAATAAATCTAGCGCAATATCAAAGCAGAGCTGCTAATTTAATCTTCTCTTCCTTCGTCATTTAGGTTCCTTGTTGTGTTTTTCTCATGGTTTCTTTCTTTATTTCTGCATTTCTGCCACATTGTATTCTCCAAATAGATTGAAGAAACCAGCCATAGGTATGCTTTCCTTCCGACGTTGACGCCTTTGCTTAATTAATGTTGCTATGGTTACAGGCTGGCTGCAGATGAAGTTACAGCAAGGACCTTTGAAAAAATGTTCTCCATCCATTATCTGGAAAATTAACAACAAATTATACAAATGTGCATGGCAGAAAATACTGAAGAAAATGCGTTTCTCCTCAAGTAAATTTTTATTCCAAGAGTAAGTAATAACTAATAGACCAACAACAATAAACAAGGCAGTTAAAGTTTAACGGTTCAGTTGTTAAACAGAAAAAAAAACAAAACAAAAAAACAAGACCCTATGCAACGGTCTCTGGTCAGAGACCCTTCACAGATGAACAAGAAAAAAAGAAAAAAAACTGCAATCATTAAATAAAAAAAGCATCATATTAAATGATGTGCTAATAAAAATTTTGATCACTTAGTGCTGAGTTGTTGTTTTTTTTTGTTTTTTTTCCCCCAAAAACATACACTACACAAACAACACTAGAATGAAACCTAATGTTAAATAGCGAGAGCGATTGACATAGAGGTTGTGACGCTGATGCGGCCTAGAGACCGTTGTTGGGGGAGATGAGCGTGTCGACGTGCGTGGAGGCCAGACGCCATCGCCGCCCGCCGGCCGTCAGGCCAGCAGCTGAAAACTGCCACTCAGATTGGACCCAAGCTGCTTCACCTTTACTTTTGAGTGTTCAGTTTTCTGTGTCCTCCGAAAACAGTTGCTGCCACATCTGGCTGCTGCCACGTGGTCAAAATTACGTGTACCATTAGATCCATCCAAATCCATGTGATCATAAAAGAAAAATTCTCTATCAATTACTGATCATGGCTTAATATCGCCCAGCCCTCATTCTTAGTGCTTAAAACTGAACTGTCTGTGCATTACATTGGTTTTAAATGCAGGGCTGCAGGCCAGTCAGAGAAAAGCAATCATCCATGCCGTGGAATAATAATATTATTACTCACGATGATCAAACGCGTTTTACAAGATGTCTCGACATGTTTTTTTTGTTGTTTTTTTTGTTTTTTTTTCCACGGGAAATGCAGCTTGAAATCATAACTGCGTGCCTCATCTTTACAGGTGAACTTTGCTCAACTGCCAGCCGACGCGGAGGGCGCCATTGTCGACGCTGGCGTCAGTCTGAGCGTCTCACAGGGGGAGATTTGAGGTTTTAAACCAGAATTAAGGTTTTAAATCAGACTGCCGAGTTCACAGTCTTTACACTTGGATTAGTTCTCTTTGAGCTGCTTAGCCGAGGGTTCCCTATGGGCCTATGATTTTGTGTGTGTGCGTGGATGCGTGTGCTGACAATGCACATGCCCGCATGTATGTACACACGTGTCCGCTCCAGCATGCAAAGCGAGAGAATGACGAGTGACTCCAGCATCCTCGAGGCCTGATTGCCTCATTTCAGGTGAGAGACGATTTGAGGACAAAAAATACATTAATATATTCAACTGCGACATTGGTGTTATCATTCCTAATTCATATACTATCCAAAGGGGACGATGTCTTCTGGAGATACCTCTCGGGAAACATATGACTCCCGGCTAAGGCCCGCAATTATACAATTTCATGATTATTTAATTCACATGCAAGAAAGTATGCTGCTCCTCGTCCACCTCAGCTTCACACTTAAATCTAATCTCACAGAGAACAAAAATTCCAGACATGCTGCTAAACAAAATAATTCAGGTTGTCACTTTTATTTGTTTTGTTTTTTTTGCCGTCGTAATATGAGATCCGCAGCCCCAGACACTGGCTGCGCCTCACTTAGGCCCAGATTTAATCCTCAACTTTCAAATTGCATTCAATAAGGGCCCAGTCGCAAATGGATGTGTTTATGATTCCATATTCGAGCGTGAACCAGTGGCAAGCATAAAACTGATATCGGAGTTTTTAGAAAGCTTGCTTTGTGTGCCGGCATGTGCCCTGGATGCAAGACTGTAAAACTCAGTGTCTCCTTCACAAAACCTGTTGAGTTCTAACATGTGTGTGTGTGTGTGTGTGTGGTTAAAGCCAATCTTCCTTCATTTCTACTTCTGTGGCGTTAATTCCCATTTTGTCTACTGTTGTAGAGGCGGACCTTCCTTACCCATCCTGATATATTCTAATTTCAACATCGGCACAGCTCTCTCCACTCGGATAAAACGTCCTACAGTCGGTTAACGATCAGGCTCTCGCTCTTCCTTCGGCGGCCTGAGCCGGTTCGCTTTCCCCTGCATTCGAGCGCAGTCGCCTCAATCACATACGAATTTCGTGAAATGCGCGTCAGCCATATTATCGCCCGCGCAGCTGACCGCTAACCATCAAGAACCTGTCATGATGGCTGTCCCGATTTGGCGGCGAAGCCATGCGACTAAAGCTTAACGTCACTGTGATTCACTCTGATGAACTGTCTTGCAAGAGGGGAAGGGAGGGGGGGGTGATAAAATATTAACGTTGGGTAAGAGAAACATGTTCAATATCTGGAGGAACGTGTGAATAATTGACGATGGCCTTTTGACAATTTATTCCCTCTATCAGTGAATGAGGACGTGCAGCATCCCTTCATTTTCCGGGCTGATTGTTGTCGCCGGAGAGGAGAAGAAACTTCAAATCTGTGTCATTATATAGTTTTAAAAATATGTTTCCGACTGCTGCTCTCCCTCATCCATCAGTGGGGTCCACATGACAATGCTGAAGATGATGATGAGGTGCAAAGCGGCTGCCACTAACTTCAGACCTTTTTTTCTAAGCTGCCTTGATTAGTTGAGACTTTGCAACTGTCTTTGCCTTTTCCACCATTAAATTATCAAATCCCGACATAAGTTGTAAAGACAGGGTTTACAAGACTAAGAGTTAAGTTTGAAAAAAAAGAAAAAAAAATCTGAGTTCCATTGAAACGGAGCAAATCAAAGCATGATGAATAAAATATCCAAGAAATTTGCAAAAAACATTTGTAAATGTTCGAAATTTCATATTAAAAATGTCTTCCGAGAAGACATTCGGAAAATACAACTCTGATCCTTGAAAATATAGCTATAGTTCGTAGATATACCCTGGAATATTCTCAAGAACCCCTGGTGATTCCTGGACCCCACTTTGAGATCCCCTTTCATGGGTCTTTTTTTCTTTTTTGTGCAACAAAATTGATATGTAAACTCTTTAAAAATAGTCAATTGATTCCTGTCACATTTCCGGCAGCCTCAGGTCTGACTGACAGCTATTTCTTTTTTTTTTTTTCCCTCCTGGTCTATCGTCTGACGTCAATGGTGACGTCACGAATGCGCGAGGAAAACACAGCAGTAGACAGGAGCAGGCAGCAAGGAGGCCAGCCAGGCAGTGATCAATGATTCTTTTTTCATATCTTGTACTTGAGTCTCTGTTTCAAACCGTACGCAATCAGCACAGATTGAGCGACGTCCGAGCGCCACTTGTGCGCCACTTGAAACAAGGTGGATAAAATGTCTGGCTTAAAAGGCCAATAATACCCGCGGCTCCTGCAGAGCCATTTGACCCGAAACTGGATTGTGCCTTTTCAAGCTGTAGACAAAAGCTGGATGTGAGCGGGTTATTTAGCCAGCCTGATATAGAAATGGAAGTATTAGAGATATAGAAACAGTAATAGAGATAGAGAAACATAAATCAACGATTTTGTTCCCAGATATCGGAGACGCTCCGTGATTGTTAAGAAATGAGAAGCAATCATCTCCGCATGTCCTCCCACGCATCACTGTTCTCTCACGCTTATGAAATCCGCCTTGCAGCTGTAAACAGTTTCAAACACGTAAGCTAAATGCTGTTAGGAGCTAACAGCTAGCGTAGCCGTGGAATCGTTCCTGTAGGGGGCGGGGGGGTGGCTCTGAAAAGTGGGTGAAAGAAATTACAGTGGAACCGTGGCCGTGCCGGAGAAATGTGCATCTCAATATTTAAGCACTCCCAATGAGTCGCTTCTTGCTGCCATGGTAACAATGTAAGAAGTGTGACTTTTCACACTTTTCAGCACCCGTCTCCCTCTATCGGTTGTTGTCGTGTTTTTTAAACCATGACAACAGTCATTCCCCAAACGCCAAAACAAGTAACCATGCTAACCTCTTGATCAGGTTGACACGGCTCAGAAGCTCCAGTAGCTTTAGTAAAGGTTGCTGGTTGCCTTAGGAAAGGTTTTTTTTTTTTTTTTTTTTTTTTCAGTCAATACCAATAAGTATCTGCCATCATTGCCAATACAGGTAAGATAACTCATATCTTATTCATAACCTTCATAAATATGCCTGACATCGTTATTGCTGTCATCATCTGATGTCACCTCACTGGCTCTATTTTCCAGCTGCAATTCAAATTGATGAGTTTGATCTACATCTGCGGGCCTAGTTTGTGGTTTGATCCCAAGCTACACCGGAGATCACGCGGTTGTCACGGCAGCCTTCGCCATCAGTGTCTTAATGGGTGAATGAAGCGATGTCGTAAATTGGCGTGATTTCCGTTGTGGTAGCAGAAGCAGGTTTGCAAATGCAGCCATTCAGGCAACTCAGAAGGGCGAAAGATATCCCTGAAAAGGAAATCACTGTTCCATTTCATTTTGACAAGTCCGCTGTGTTTTTGCAAACATTACTTTGTTGTTGTATTATTGAGCACCTCGTTTTGCAATGCCGCATGAAATATGAATCAACTTTGATGATTGGAAAGGAGGCAGCACGTCATGAGGCGATTTATAGGGGAAGGAACCCCTAAATGCCCCCGATAGGCGGTGATGTCAGACATGTTCAGTGTTTAAATTAACTTGTTTTTGATTGTGATGCGTTACGATATGAGAATATGGGGTTTTCTGCAAAATCCGTACGCTTTATCCGACTGAACATAATACGATAGCCTATAAATAGAAATGACTCACGCAAACAGCGCACAACACCATACAATCTGGTTTACAGAGAACTGAATGAAACATTCAGTAAAAACAATATGTGTCACAGCGTGCCTCTCTTTTCCCTCCACTTTTTTTTTTTTGTATTACGCGATGGAACACATGTCAACAACAATGTCACATTTTGACTTTGATATCACGCTTCAAGCATTAAACATTCAGCAGCGACGTCTGAAGGATGGGCCTCTCGCTCACCTTCTGCTTATTATGCAAAAATAAAATCAGGGCAGATAACGACGCTCGGTGATTATTTAATGGCAGCGCAGGCAGAGTTAGCAGGGAATCCGACCATTCAGGTCTGAATTGGTCTGACTGAATTTCAGCTGCTGATCTTCTGATGACTTTTTTCCCCTCTATTTTTCTATCTTTTTGCTCGCCTCTCTCTTAAGGTCAGCTGGTCAGATCCATTGTAGCCGTGTGCCTGCTGCTGATTGGATTTATTTGAGCGTCTTTCGGAGCTGTTGCATCCAACGGCTATTTCTCCTTTTGAACATTGGTGTTTTTTTTTATCAATTTAGAAAGTGAATAAAAGTGAATTAAACGTGTGCTGCTGCTGAAAGGATGCGCCTTCAGTAAGATTCAAGACACGCATTCACAGTGACTTCAGAAAATGAAAAAAGGGGCGCATTCAAAAGAATTTGGCATAAAAAAAAAGCCTGCACGCTTTGCATCCTTGTTCGTGTAGTTGCTACTGGCGCGGCTCCACAGCGCAGGTTTCTCAGTCAGTATAGCAAACACACACACACACACACACACACACACACACACACACACACACACACACACACGCACACACACACACACACACTGCCTCAATGAACTTTGACTAGGCACAAGACAAAAAGTGGTGAATTTTCACTTTAAATATTGTGGTATTTATTTGAATGCCTATTAATTAATGCTGTTGGGCTGCATTGCATGTAGCAGAGGACCAAGGGACACAATCTTCCTTATTCCTGGATGGTCACTCTATTAGTGTATATACACACTCACTATTGCACTTTTACTATATGTCCTGAGTTGATCGTAAAGAACTCCAACCCCAATTCTTTCCCACCACTAAAAGCCCTATCCTTCAAACTGTCCTTTGAAGTTGCAGGTATTGGCCAAAATGCCCTCACTTTAATGGAAAAGTATTAGCTTCTGTCCTCAATTTGTAGCAAGGACAGGTTGAAGACAGCCACTCGACCACCTGAGCCAAACCTCCCGAAATGAAAAAGGGATAAAACCACTATATATATATATATGTGTATATATTTCCATAACAGCAGTCCTGTGGCGCTCTCCTAGGTACTGTTTCAACATTTCAAATTCAGTGGCGTTAATATCCACCTGTTACAACCTCAATTAGCTTGAAGCAATATAATCAAATGCCTGGTGGTGCCTCCAATAACAGTTCAGGTTTAAAATAGTAAGGCACATCTACCTCCTATCAATTGTCCTTCTTGTGTCCCATTTTACAGCGCAATTATTTTTTCACCAAACCATGATTTTCCAATTATCACACAAGTGTATTTCACATGCTACGCAATCAAATTCAATTATTTTTTCAAGTTCGGATGTGTTAAAAAACAATGAAGCTTCACGTTATTTATAACGCAAGAATAATTAAAACTGCAACACAGAATTCAGGTTTGAGTCAAGGCTCGGGGGGCTTCGTAGCCTACGAGCTGCAAGAACCGTTTATTCAAGTTCATCACGACTCACGAATCCAGGGGACGTTCAGCGGGTCGGAGGACGGGAAGCTGGGGTGATGGACAGCTGGTCAAGGGCAGAGGAAGCGGCGGCGTCACCTGTAGCAACACGCCGGCGGGAGGGAAACGGTTCTCCTCAGTGGTCCAGAGGAGTTCCTCCACTCTGCCTCTCTGACAGCCACGAGTGTCTCCTGAATCATAAACATCAGCTCAGTAACCGAGCCCACTCCGTCATGACATCCGAGCGACAGACACTTCAAATGCAAATACCTTAATGCTAACGGTGACGGCTAATCGCGATTAGCGACACAAGTTATTTTTTCACCCCAAAAAAATGCAGTTAAAAAAAAATGCACATATATGGTTATATTTACCTCCTTTAGATCGCAAAAATCCAAACCCATTAAAATAACTAACTGCTAGCTACAGAATCATGGATGTTTTCATAAATGTCCATAGTCGAGAGGATGGATCGGTTCTACCTAGACTAGACTTTGCCGCGGACGATTAAGCCCCGCCCCCCGTCTATATAGAAATGGTTTCTGATTGACAGCAGGTTTGTGCATTCCAATTAAAATGAAGAGAAAACAAAGACTAACACACCAGGCTCTTAATTGCTAAGCTGTCAGGCAGCTGACAAGTGACTCAAGTACTTATCAAACAAGCTACACTCATTTGCATGAACTCCACCCTTCAGCCTTTGAACTGTACATATTACACAGTCCCTATTTATACATTGCATTTATACTTTTATATACTTTAACCAACAATAATTTCCTTTTTTAATATAATTCAGTACTGATTTTTATACATTTTAACCATGTATTTTAACATATATCTATATATTCACTTTTGTCAGAAAAGTAATCAAATTCAGATTTCACATGAATTTTAGCAGCTACATAGATTATATTCAATTTACAGGTACATTTAGAGTCAACTATTTTTGAAACACGAAAAATTGAAAAAATCTTAATATTCCAATAAGATTTGGTCTTCAAAAAAAGGGGGGGGGCGGGGGGTCATCTTATAATAAGAGTGGTCAACTGCTGCTTGTATAAATGATCCTCATGATTAGCCCCCAGCTCATCTCATAAATCTGCTTTCCTGGCCATTAATTCTGACATCAGCACCAGAGATCCTCCTCTTGGTTAGTTATAGACAATGATCATTCGCACGAGGGTGCGTCAGCACACGCCGGCACATTTGTCATGCACATCACGTGAGTCGCCTCATCCATCCTCTGCCATGTGCGCGATATTGATCCCGGTGTGATTGTATCCTGGTCTTTTGCCACTCAGCAGTTCTCGCAGGCGGGGCCGCGAGCGAGCGGGCTTGCATATGGGTGCGGGTTCTGATTGTCCTGAGCTCGCTGCATTTTGCCGGAGTATATTTTTAGCCTGAAAGATTGTTGCCAGCTTCTCTCCGGGAGGCTTGTGTGAAGCTTGTTTTTTTTTTTTTTTTTTTTTCTGGTGGAGGCCTTGGAGCTGACAGTGCTAGAAGAAATAGAACAAAGGAGCACGGAAGAGACAGCGAGATGGCAATTTTAGTGTCAGTCGAAGATGGTTTTATTTTGGAAACATTACAGTTAAGAAAGAGTAAGGAACTGAAAGGGGAGCCATTATACTCATTTCCAGCTCTATATTTTTATTTTAGGACGCTAGAGAAGCTCTGCACAGTGGAAAAATAATCCTAATTTATGTTATATTGGCTCTTTATGTGGCCGCTCAATCCGTCCTCCGTCTTCTGTCTTCTTGTCGATATTGCTTTAAATGCTACCTTAATATTATAAATAGACAATGATATGCAGCTATAGAACAGGGTTGGTCGCCAATATTCTTCTGAGTAACTTAGATGAGGCAAGCGAAGGATCCCACTTTGGACAGTTTAACAGAGACATGAAGCACACAGCTGAATGAGGTCAAAAGTGAAGTGTGTGATTTTCCCCAAAGCCAATCAGCCGGTCCAGAAGGGTGGCTCCTTGTTGAAAAAAGAAACAAGAACTTTTGTCAGAAACGTTGACATATTTTGACTCTGAAGTGACATTGAAAGAAGTGAATTACCAAAAAACAATCCGCTCAAATGCAACTTGCATGATTTCCGAACTGTTTTTGATCCCCCGATTGAAACGTATGCCATTTAGAGTCATCAACATATCACTGCCTGTTATTGTTTTGCGAGGAGGGTGGGAGGGGGGTCACTTTGCCTTCCTCTGACAACAACGCGGGCCAGATCATAGAAGATCATTCATATTTTTGACATATTTTGCCCATGAGTGCCGTGGGGACAAAAGCAGCAAATTGTCACATTTGAAAGCAGCACATTTCTGTGATCAGTGGCTTTTATCAGCAATTATCATGCTGCTTTGTCTGCTGTCAATCAGGCAGCTGTTTCAGTGCAGATATTATCCGTCATCACGCTTGCGTTTTCTCCTCTGAAAGCTCCTGACAGCAGCCAGGTGGACTGGTGGCTTGTCTGTCTGAGTTTCTTGAAGAGACGCAGATTTACTGATGACAGGTCGACTCAGACTTCCGCTCTCTCCAGGCTGTGTGACTCAGGATTTCAGGCACAAAGCGAGAGATATGAGACCAGAGGAGTCTGCAATCGTCTTATTTAAAAGCAGCGAGGAAGGACAAGGAGAGGAGGATTGCAAAGTTTGAATCATAACAAAAAGTGAAAGGGGCGTGAGGGGAGACAAAAATGGAAGGACGGGGCAGCAAAAACAGAGGAATAATATTGAGTAGGAAGTGCATTAAGGATGCAGGAGAATGGGCTGCAGGAAATCTGTCCACCGGGCAGGACGAGGGAAAAAAGAAAAGCAGCCTGTCATCCATCTCGCAACAGTGAACTCTCCCTTCATTCTGCCTCCGTCTTCTCAGCCCACTCAGTTCATTTACATTTACATTACACCCAGTTGGAGTTGATTTGGTGGCGAGTGATGGATGGCGAGGTTCTGATGCTGTTTATAGAAATGGGCTCAGGGGGTTGGCAGTGTCAGCTGTTTGCAAGGTGGCGAGCGCAGTCTAATACAATATGGTTTGCTCGTTAGCGGCTGCAGCGGCGGCACATTTATTTATGGGATGCGAGGGCTTTGTGTCTGCCGCTCGCTAGTTAGCGCGTGTCACGTGAGCGCGTTAAAAAAATGGCCTGCAATTGTTTTGGAACAAGATATGAGCTTTACAGCGGGGTATCATTTTCTGAGACACAGCATCTAGGGTATTAGCCATCCTTCAGTGAATATTGCAGGTGTCTTCCAAATGTTATAATCTGCAGTAAAATCACAATCAAGGCTCAGATGTATCTGCTCACAGTATGAGAAATGTCTGAGACTCAAATCAAGGTTCAAATTGTTTTTTTGTTTCTTTTCCCCTCCAGTGAATTTCAATTTCATCCATTTGATTCCTGCTGTTCTCATTAAAATCCTTCTAATGTGTCCTTTTGTTGTCTTAAACCTGTGTTTACAAACTGTTTTCACAAATGATTATATTGATTTCAGTTAACCGTCTCAGGGACAAGAAGTCAAACACTTTAAATGCCAGCAGCTAAACCAGGAATGGCCAACAATTTTCTCCTCTTGCATGAAAAATACGCTAACCACTAACTTGAGAACAGTGGTGTGGCCAGCGCCCCCTGTTGGAATCAAGCAATGTAGCATTCTGATTGATATGTTAATCAATCTCAAGGAGAACATAGTTTTCTCCGAAGATATTTGGGTGGCAGGCAAAACTAGCATTTTAGGATTTAAGGTCATTTTGAGAAACACCGATCAACATCTAATCCATAAATCAACATTTATATGGTGACATTAATGAATGTGGGCCTACTTATGGGTCTTGAATGTTGAGTTTCTCTTCTTATACAAAAGCACTTTGAATTGTCTTGTTGTCGAAAGGCGCCGAACAAATGAGCTCCCCTGCAGTCAGCGGTCAACGGTGCAGACATTCATGACATCTGACCACGAGTCCATCCAAGAAATTATCACGTAAAATGGAGGTGAATGGGTGAATGTTATCTCATAGCAGTCGCGCATGTAACATTAACATTCGCACAAAGCCGCTGTATGATAGCGAGACATAATCCAAACAGGATTAACATCACCACACCGACGCTGTCAGATCAGGGCCTCTTAACCAGATGGTCATTCCCAGCAGCTAAAACTGCCATGATAGCTATTGACCGACCGCTAGCAGGTATAATAATTCTGGGTGAAACACAGCAGGATTCTGTTTACACTTCGGCAGCTGGTATGACGTTATTGAGCCATCAGCTTGCAACCCCGAAATGAAACTGCACCCCCCCACACACACACACACACACACACACACACCCTCCTGCATGTTGCACAAACACCTCCACTCCGCACATGCACGGCGAAAGATACACATTTGTGTCTGTCAAGCAAATGAAGACGAAGGGCCGTGCGAGATGCTGTGCGACAGCGCTGCAGAAAAACCTGCACGAATGTCTTAATAAAATAAGGAAATGGCAGCAGCAGAGGAACCTGAATCGCTCTATCCTATTTTTGTGGGTCCATTTATCCGCTTTGCATCCCAGCATGCACTCGACCGGGCGAGGTAGCACACCAGGGTTATATCACAGTGCTAACAGAAACACACATTTACTGCCCAATCCCATTTACAAATATGAGCGGTTCTCTAGCTCAGCTAACCTGCTTGTGATTTAGAAAAAAAAATAGATAAAAAAAATAACAGGAGCAGCAACATACAAAGTCCCCACAGAGTAAAAAGTACAATTGCCACACTGCATTTGTATTCCTCTGCCAGCCACTCAAGCTGCAGTTAACATCAACGTCTGTCCATAAAATATGCGAGGACTTTAAATCAGTTGTATTAAATGTATGAATGGGAGAGAAATGTCATCACTTCATTATTTCAATCTGTTAGGCATAAGACAGGTATGCCCAAATATACAGATCAGCCATAGCATTACAACCACATGTTTACCATAGAATATAATGCAACAGCCCTGCAATATATTCCCCCTTCAGGAGGTGTTTTATGCTGAACTTTTATTGGATGTGTTTGAGAGAGGCGTTGACACATTTTAATGATTGTTATTGGGACTGTAATTTGTGATGCTGTTGAACTGTAGTGGGTTATTTCCACTGATTTGCATTAGAATGACAGAATACCCTTCAGTATAACCCACTAAATTATCATTGAAATATGTGAGCACCTGTCAAACAGAGTCAGTAAAAAATATTGCAGGTGTGTTGCATTATATTCAAATGGTAAACATGAAGTAGCTTCAGTGTCACAGCTGGCCAGTGGATTACAGTGGATGCCAGTGACTCTCACAAATGACCTGATCGTTGATCCCTGACTACCAAAATCAAATCATCCCTCGGCCTTAGTTACCAAATTATGTGCCAAATGGCAAGAAATACCCTTTAAGAATTAGATAATACTCAGAAAAGTTGAGATACAAAATGCTATTTTGTAAGATCCTTTTACTCTTTTAGATGTGTGTGCGGATGTCTGGCACAATCGACGTCTCGCATTAACAGTTATAAAACATTTTTTTGTGAGGTCCCGTGACTTTGACCACCAAACTTGAATCAGTTCATCCTTGAACCTGCATTGACATTTGTGCCATATCTGAGGACTTTCCCTTCAGGCGCTTCTGAGATATCATGTTCATGAGAATCAGATGTGCGTACGGATGGACAGATAACCCTTGGCTTGGGCTATCACCTGCATAGATGCCTTAAAAGCAAAAGACCAGGAGGGATTCAAACCTGCAAACATTATGTGAACCCGTTTCTTGTAGCAACTATTCCCGTACAAAAAAGATGTTACTGGGCATGTCATTCAGTTCCATTTGAACTCTTTATTGCTTTTTTTATACCCAGTATTTTGACACCAGCGTTCTTGCAATTGTTGTACAGCTGGCAACTGCAGAATGGATCAGGCTCAGATAAGGAAATACTGCGGTTATTAAGAAGACGTCCATCCGCCACTCCTCCTCACTCAGTCTTCCTTCCCCACAAGTTCCGTTGGAGCACTAGATCATGTAACATTCCCATAATGGTGATGCATTTACTTGCTGGACTCACCTCATCCGGGCTGCCGGACCTGTGCGTGTGGACATGAAATGATGAGGCGCTGCCAGAACTTGGCTGCTGTGTGTTGCCCTTCAGATTACAAGTCTGCCCTACAGCTTTTATGGACATGATTGGATGATCTCATAGCTCATCAGCCAGCCTATGAAAGGGTTGATCCAAGCGTGACTCCAGTGCCTCAAGTAATCCAATACTCCGATAGTTAGCTGCTGTTAGCGCTGCTTCAAAATGGTTAAAATAGGTTTTCTCCCGCTTACATAACAGTTGGTTGATGGAGGCCAACTGTGCTGCGGTCTTGTGGAGATGAACACGTCAGAGTCGTGAGCTGTCAACGCTCCATCCGCCACTTGTCAGCAGTGACTGATGTCCAAACGCGGGCTCTCTCTCGGTTTCACAAATCACAAGGACACACTAACTTCGGCGCACACACACATGCACACACACACACACCTCGTCCCACACAGACAGCTGGGTCGTCACTCTCCTGGCTCGCCGCCCTGAAAGGGAATGCAGAGGGAGATGGATGGACAGGCAGCGAGGATGCAGGGACACGGGAGTCGGCGTCACACTTCAGATAATGAACCACATGTGATGCATCAACTAGGCGCCAATTAGGATTGCACGATAATTATCTCAGCACAAACCACTCATCCTGCTGCTGGGGATGGGAGTTCAGTCGGCAGCGATTGCCTGTGTAAAGCCACCTCTTTTTCTCTTTGCGGATAAAATAACCTAACTATTTTTATTTCTCTGGGTGTTACAGCCAGTCTATGTTGAGACCCAGAAGCAGACTCCGAAGATTAAGCTGAAAAGGGTTTATTTGAATTCTATTTGACCGCTTAACTTGAAGGGGGTTTGAGATGTGGAGCACGGAAATTCAGTCTGAATAGTCGAGAAACCATACAGAAGCAAAAGCACAAAAGGGCTTAGGCATCTGTACCACACAGTTGGGCTGCTGATTGGCTAGAGAACCACGCTTGAAATACTGCAGGCTGATGAGCTAATTAGGAACAGGTAGGTTGGCTGGTTGAATCAGGAGTGGAGTGGACCAGGTGATGTGCAGAGTGGTTTTGCCAGGCCCGGAGACTGGAGCCTCGGTCCTGACCATGACACGGTCATCAAACAAAGTTTTAATTGGGGTGTTTTCACTCCTACAGTCAGTTTGCTCTGGTCTGAATTATGGGCCAATTTGTTCCATTATTGCATAATTATCTCAAGTTTGGTGTGCTTTAATTTACAAGTGGACCAACGTTAGTGGAGCTTGAGGAAAACGCTTAAGCAGTCAGAGGTTCCTTGCAGGGAATAAACAGATTCGTAGAGACCTGGCTGTGGCTGCTCCAAAGACATTTTCCAGTGTCACAACCACAGTGGCGGGGCTTATTACTGGTCACAATTTCTTACATGGTTTATATTTATCACTGTAGGAGAATAATACAGTTTGAAAAAGCAACTGCAGCTCGAAAATAATGTGTAGAAGTACTGGAGTCACTGAAGGAGCGAATCACGACACCTTCCGAGAAGGAGCATTAACCCCCCTGAAATATGAAATAATCGTCACCCACCAAAAATATTTATTAATCCACAGCACAACTGGCCACGGAAGCTGCTTTAATCCAAAAAGAGCACAGTCTTCTTCGCAGTTGGGGGCGATTCGAGGTCATATCATGCTCTCGCTTCAAACGAACCGCACCAGCGTCCAGTTGATAGCAGACCATGATCCACCTTTTCAAGCGGTCTCGGTACAGCTGCTCGGTCGAAGCCAGAGTCCGACTGACAGCTTTCACGCCAGCACAAACAAACCGCGCCGGCTGCCCAGACGGACTCGAGTCTCTTTTAATGAGATGAAACAGGTTAAACGTGAAACTACGCTTAGTTACCTTGAGCAGTGATGCTCACTTTTGTCTAACAGATAGAATAAAAAGCCTGTCAAGGGTGTCCAGAGAGCAGGACATGATGCCCATATCGCGAGAAAATCAGTGCAAAGAGTGAGTCAGGACCGACCCTCAATCTTAACTGTACACTACACTAAGGACGTAGTAACTTTAAGGGCTAAGAAGGAGTAACTGTAACTCTAACCCTAAAGAAGTAGTTACTTTAAAAGCAGTAAGAAGTAGTAACCCAAACCCTAAAGTAGTAGTAAGTTTAAGTAGTGAGAAGTAGTAAACCTAACATTAAAGAAGAAGTAACCTGAAATATTAAGCAGTAACCCTAATTTGGAGGCAGTAGTAACTTCAAATAGTTAGAGGCAGTAACGCTATTGCAAAAGCAGTAGTAACTTTAAGTAGTAACAGGTAGTGAACCTAACCTCGAAGAGGAAGTAACTTGAAGTATAACGTAGTAGCCCTAACCCTAAGGCAGTAGTAACTTTAAGCAGTAAGAAGTAGTAGGTTTAAGTCATAAGGGGTAGTAATCTAACCCTAAAGAAGAACTAACTTTAAATTGTAAGAAGTAGCAACCCTAAAGCTAAAGCTAAAGCTAAAGCAGTAGTAATAAGTAGTGAACCCTCGCCTTGAGAAAGAAGTCACTTGAGGTATTAAGTAGTAATCCTAAACCTAGGGCAGTACTAACTTTAAGTAGTAAGACGTAGTAACTGTAATCTACCCTAAGGAAGTCATAACTTGAAGTATGAAGTAGTTACCCTAATATTAACCCTAGAGAAGTAATAATAGTAACAAGTTGTAACTGTAACCCTAAGCATGAGGAAGTAGTAACTTCGATATGGTTACTTTTCAAACTTGACTATTTTCATTGTTTTGGAAGGCAACGTGCTTGTGAGTGTGGTTGTGATGACAATAATAATAATAAAAGATGGTAACCTAGTTGTGGTTTTATGACTTTTCATGGACTGATAACATGTGCAACATGGTTCTTGTGCAATGATGAGGCAATTCTAGCGGTTTTGTAGTCATCATGTCACTCCCGCTCTGCACTGTTGGTCATTAGGTATTCATTTGACGGAAAATTGGTGAGCTGAATCAATTTGGAACGGTTGCAAACTTGCATATTCGGAGTTGCAGGCAGATGGACAAGCAGTCATTACTGAGTGTACAACACTAATGTTGATTGATCTCACTCTTTTGGTGCTTTTTGCCAAGAAATCTGTGCTGCATATCCGGTGAATATGTAGGAAAAATAAACTCGTTTATGCCATTAAAATGGTGCAATCCATCCATTATACTTGCCCGCTTTTTAACAACAAAAAACTGCAAAATGAAATCATTTGCACTGCGACTTGTCTGTTTTCTAAATACAGACAAGTCTTCATAAAGGTCAGATTTTTACCCTTTCTCACCCTTTTGTACCATTATTGACAAATACGACCAATTAGACTAACAAGATTTCTCAAAACCGGTTATTAATTTCACAACAGCGAGGCAACATGATTCAGTTCATTGCTTTATCATCATATCTGCTCCAGTCGCTCTGTCTCTGACACGAAGTCGGCACAGCTGAACCGTGAATAACCTACATGAGTGACAGCTCTGTTCTTCTGTACATCTCTTGCCCCTTGACACTCAGTTCGGCATTTAGCAACCCGCCTCATGTAGCACGGCGACGTGTGCGCGCTCCTCTATATATTATATATTATCTCTGTAAATGTACATTGTGTAAACTTACTTGTGCGCCTTTCAGATTCCACACCGATGCCGCAGTGTTAATAATTAAAGCCTCACTTCTCTACAGCGGGACACAATGAGTGTCTACGCCAGTGCAGCAGAGCCAGGAGCTACACGGCGAGGATGTTCCGTGTGGTCATGCTTGAGTAGAGAGCGTCCATGTAAACCCACCCACTCATTTGTAAAGATCTTCATTGTGCATGCTGACATTTTGCACCATTAAAGGGATTGTAGTGTTTTCAATGGGGGATTGACGTCAGAGCCTTGACCCGTGGCCCACATGGTTGTAATATTTCTCTGATTTCATGTGGATGTGCCGGCCGTGCCCTTCAGCGACTGCATGTGCGGTTCACGCATCCCGTCGAGGGTAGCATTCAAGCACTTTCAAAGTACTCCAACCAAAAAATTTCCAAACTCTCAAAGCACTGATCACCACATCTAAGTTGTTACTAGTTTCCAGAATCCCTTTATACCCACAGCATCGCTTTGCATATTTTACCAGCTGTTCATATTAACTCGCTTTAGAGTCCCTCTCCAGTGAAAACCACAATTTTAACCTTGTCAGCATCCATATGATGGTTTTCATGCGTTACAAGACATATCACACTTGGAGATTTCTGCTTTGGGTCAACAGTGAATCAATGACCGTCTCAAAAATCATTCTCCAGCAGTCCAGGACTTCTACATAGAAAACTCAAGGAACCAATCATGTCTAATTATGGTGATGGGGCTTTCCGATTCTTTTGCATGTGGTGCTATAAAAAATGAGAGGAAGATGGAGGAGATGCTAACTAGTGAGCAAGCTAGCGGGCTAATTAGGAGATGAGAGGAGAAGAGTGTTGCTCTGCAGGCAAGTGTCAGTGAGCGGAAACGGGGGCGAGGCAAAGATGAATTTTAAGGGATTTAAAACTGCTGGACGTCATCTTTAATCATGATTACTGAATGCATGTTTATTTTTGACCCCAGGGGACAACATGAGAGGATCATTTGATTTCAAATATCAATAGGTTCCTAGTTTGTGAATATTTGTGTCCTTGAAATGCCAGAATATTTTGAAAACCTTTGTTCAAATCTGAGCACATTGACATTATGTACATGTTTGTTTGTTTTTTATTATTATTATTATTTTTGAATGAAGCAAAAACAATTTATGCTTCAGTGATGAAAATGACAAATATGCTTGTAATTTAAGTGTGTGATATTGGAGTGATTAAAAAAAAGCTTTCATGTCACATATGAAATGTCCGCATAACAGTGTTCTGCGTTATTCTGTCTGTTTACCCCTGTTAAAGTTCACTGCGGTTACTGTGAGTTCTGCAACGCTGTGTCTTATTGTGCTATTTATCACTTTACATTCTCCATTCACACGCCAGAAAAAGAGGGGAGAAACTTTTCAATGCTTGGTGGAAAGGACACCAGGAAAACACAACAAGAAAAGATTAGCTAAAACTCAAGTTCATGATGCAGCAAGATGATTTCACTCAACAAATAAGCCGGCACAGTCTGCAAGTACTCCAATAAGTCAGCCAGCAGAATGAAACGAGATAATACGATCACAATTCGGTTTTCCTCCAGCTTAGATTTTTAAATCTTAATAAGCACGGAAATAATTGGGGAGAGGAAAAAAAGAGAAGATACAACAAATCTTGACATCTTGACAATGTGGTAGGACATCCGGGGTGGATCATCACTAGTTCATGTGCAGATGGGGCGCCGGTTGCATCATTATCGCCCTCCACATATTGAAACGTAGAGGTTTCCAGTTGCTGTACGTGAATAACTGCACGCGTGGCTTCCTTAGCTAGCGATACTGCGTTTCATCCCACGTGCTTTGAAGGTGGGCGCTACTGTTGCCTCTCCGCCGAATGTCACGGTTTCAGGTCCCAGCCGAGTCATCCCTCCCGTCGCCTAGAAAACATGTATACTCACATGCGCGCTGACAGGTTACGCTAAAACAGGCGACCGAGGTGGTGCTGCTGGGTGGCTGCCCACACCTCTGCAGACCTGGTTCACCACTCATTAACTTGAGCTGCAAAGGAAATGTTTATAACGGTTGGTTTGTGCAGACATCACGCTGCACGGAGACCATTAACCTCCTGAACGGGGCCTCGATGGGATTAATGTGACTTCACTGGTGACCCTTTTTTTTCTCTCCCTCTCATCCCCCTCCTCATTCCGGCTCTCAGCAACAACAATAGCCACCATTAAGCCTGACATTCACTCATTTACTTAATCACATCTGTGCGATGCGCTACAGATGTTTGGATGCCGCAGATACTCAACCCATATAGCCACTGTGTTTTCCTTTGAGCAAAAAAAAAGTGAAAGGGCAAACGGTTCTATTATCGGAGGAAAAAAAAAAGAAAAGCTTATCCTGTAAACATGGAAATCTGTGACCTGCTGTCTGATCTAAAGTTCTCCGTCAGCGTAATTGCTGTCTTCACCCAAATGGATTGAATCACAGTTATGTGTGCAATTTGAGACAGCTGGCACTTTGCATGGATGTGCGACTCACAATCAAATAAACCTGACTGCCCGCGATTTGGGGTCATGACTTTAATTGCCTTCCATCCGGACACAAATGGGCCGATTGAATGCGGCGGCATCGCCCATTCATGAGTGTGCACTGGTCTGGAGATGCCAGGCTGCTTTCCAATCAACATGTCAGGCCTCAAACAAATCAAATCAGCAAAATCCACAGGTGTATACGCCGAAACTGAGCATGCAGTTTAACCCCATTCTTGTCCACCCTGTG
Source organism: Dactylopterus volitans (assembly GCA_901007715.1). Lineage (NCBI taxonomy): Eukaryota > Metazoa > Chordata > Actinopteri > Syngnathiformes > Dactylopteridae > Dactylopterus > Dactylopterus volitans. Next base: position 115,809 of record CAAKHG010045267.1, read on the forward strand.
CTCTGGATTCTTTGAGAGGCCTAATTATTACCTTAAAGCACAGAGTGCTCCATCAATCCAAATTCTATGAGCGACTGCCAAATAAAAGTTTACCATAAAGCCATAAAGCTGTTGGTGCACAAAACGTTTTAAGATATGAGCATTTTATTGGATCTTCGCACATTCACCTAACACAATGGGCCTTGGAATCTATGTGGACAGAGTACAAGAGCACTCTCACGCAAAGTACTCCACATTTAGTGATTTCTTTGACCTGAGAGGCTAAATATACTTTCAGTGCATATCCTTATTTCATTAGCAGAGCAGCAGAGATGGATAGGCAGGAGTAGAAAATCAGTGTTTTTGTCCTTTAGTCTGAAAGGTCACTTATAATTGGATGTGTGTGCAGAATGTACAGTTGTGTGCTGACCACCGTATGGAAAACCCGCCTTCCATTTTACTTTGGTCTGTCTTATGATCGCTCTCTCCTTCTCTCCTCTGCCATTAGAATTAAGGGCAAAAGCCATCTTGTTTCTGGAACTTTCTCTCACACTCATTAGAGAGCCAGATCGCCCCTGGCAACCAACATCCAAACACACATTAACCTTTGCGGAGATGTTTTTTTTTTCTTCTTTCTTTCCCACTCCATCACTCTCCCCTCACTCTAATTTCCTTTGCTGAGACTTTAATTTGCTCCATCTCCAATCACTGCTCCACATGATGTACCACCTGATTGATCCATTTTAAGGGTTTTGGACGGTGGCTGTGTTGATATGTAGCTAACATGCCATGTGTGACAGTTATTGTTATTTGCAGCAGTGGAGGAAAGAGACACTTTGTCTTGCTTTGCACTGCATTGCCGCTACACTCATGAACAGCAAGGACTTTGTAATGTGGGGGATTTGTATGGCAGAGATGCTGTTAATTTGCTGAACCTACAGCAAATTAACAGCAACTTTTTAGCCCCATTCACAGGCTTGTATCCTTTTCACAGCAAAAATCATTGAGTAAAGTGTATGCAGTTTTCTTTAGTTCTCTTTCAACACAAGTAAATCTGCTAAAAAAAAATCACATTACCAGCAGCTCCAGGTGTGTCATGCTTGACATCATTGCATTGATGACGATGTGAACAGGCTAGTAAAGTGCAGACGCAGCATGGAAGCCAGTGGGACGCTGGTTTGCAACTTATTTTTGTATGTAGTATTTCAGTCTCTCTCTCAGATGGAAAAGAGTCACAGAAGCTACTGAAGCAGGCTGAGGCTAAGTCACCATGCACCATGCTATGATGCGCAGACATTGGCGCTTATGTTAGCATGCAAACTAGTGTAGCTTTAGCTTTACTCCCCTGGTTGACTCTCATGGCAGGCAGCTATTTTATGAAAGTAAAGACAACAGCGCACCACCTACTCAGCACTAAACACAAACAGATGTTGCCATCTTTCCCTTGATGATGTCACTAGAAGCCAGTATCTTTGCAAATATTTGATGCATCAGGGTCCCACCTGACTCAATCGTGATTGATCAACAGATCTGATAGTTTCAGGAAGCTTGGGCTAAATGTCCTCTAAACCTTCTCTTGTACATTCCTGAAACAGAAGTCCTTAAATGTGTCTGTGGCTTCCGGTTTTATAGCAACCATCATCAATGTGATGAAAACTACTGGAAATGACGGGGACCATCCTTGAGAAAAAGGTATATATTTAGATTTTTGTGTTAGGCCCAAGTCCCATCCCACACCTGGAGGCGGTGGACTTAATCATGCATACTGCAGGCAGCCACCAGGGGGCAACAGAGATCTTTTGGCTTCACTTTTCAAGAGCTGTCGCGCTGTCTAGTTTATATGATATGTATGTTTAATAAAGACAAAAAAAGAAGTGCTGATGGAAGTGCATGTTGGGCTCGCATTCACCAGGTGGACAAACGCATGGCTGTAGATGAAGACTAATTAACCCTCTATCTCCACGTCCAGTATTTACAGGCTGACATTAATTTCCTATACCACTTAGCATTCCGTATTGCCGTTACATTCACAACTCGTTTTCAGAAAAAGAGAGAGAGCGACAGGTGTCATCCATCCTAATATTTGCTCTGAATTTGCATCCATCCAGTTTTGGCCTACAGATTGTGGAGCATGTGGATGAACCTTCTCACAGACAGCTAATATTTGTCTTTGATCCCCGCTGGATCTGCTGGCACCGTTTCAGTTGTGTGTCAGTGTTTCTACATTAATTAGACCAAAACTCCCCCATTAACCGCACCCCTGTCATTTCCAGGTGTGCTCGGCGCACATAAAAATAATAATTCAAACAATGAAAAACAAGCATTCCTGCAGTTTCGGGGAAAAAAAAACCCTTTGGATTGCAGAATCGGCCGACCCTGCGCCAGGAATCTCCTGTTATTTAAGCTCTAGGCGGATTATGAGCAGCACTACAATGAGAAGTCATGATCCTGTGACAGCCAGGAGGGGAGACTCTGAAGTGAAGTCTTAGAAATTTCTAGGGGTTACAGGATGAATTGAATATGATCTTAGCTTGCTGTCTCACTCAGTCGGCGTCTCAAAGTGTGCCGTCGCTTCAGTGGAGGAACTCACCTGCATGTGCATGGGAGCCAGTAAACGCAATCAGGTCGCCCACAATAATGCAGATGAAACACGTTTCCATGCATCAGTCAGCTTCGAGATTGACTGGTGTGCCATTTTGTTTCCATAACATTTGAGACAATTTCACAGATAACGTCTGATATAATTTACGTTTTAGCTTGCTCTTACAGCATTATGCAAATACGCACGCATTTGATTATATAATTTGAATATATAAACATAGTAAATCAACTGGAGAAATTTCATGGTGATGTTTGTTTAAATTTGATGGAAAGTGGTCTGTGGATTTTTTTTTTTTTTTTCTTTGTTTGTTTTAAATGAGAACTAAGCTTCATCTTCTGGATGGGATCAAAGCTCCTTATTTTTTTAAAGTCATTGTTAAGACTGGCCATGTTTCATTAAGGCTACGACTGAACAGGACCAGTTAACAACCTGCCTAAGCAAATCCCTTGAAGATATGTCAGTGGCAATTACACAATGGGCTTGTAAAATAATATGAACAGCCTGTTTACAAGAGTAAACTGTCAGCTCGCCTGAAGGAGTGAGGGTTTAATTACAAAAGCAGGTTGCATTCATGCTAGCTGACTTACCATTGAAGGGTAAAGCGTGTGTGGAGTACTTCGAAGCATATCTCAAAAGTGCACAGGTGTGTGTGTGCGTGTGCACGTGTGTGTGTGTGTGTGTGTGTGTGTGTGTGTGTGTGTGGGTGTGTGTGCGTGCGTGCGCGCGCCTGTGTGTGTGTGTTTCTGTCATGGCGAGCGGGCGCTGTCACTTCTGGATGTTTGGCAAATATTGCAGCGGGCTACTCCGTGGCTTATTTGAACCCCGTCGAACTGTTTGTCCCTACTTAACCTTTTGAATTCTGCGGACTCATTCATGCATATTCTTATTTGGAGTTAAAGTCAGGCGCACCGTCGTTGCTTTATAATCAGCACAGTAATGTTAAGTACATGCATGGATGCTGGCACTGTGAAAGGATTTCTTCCGTCACTTGGGACACTTATTTTAAATTAGAATTGCATGGCTGCAAACAGAGATGGTGACATTTTAGGCGCTTTACTTTTTTGGGGGAGTTTATTTTTGTAGGCTGGTGAATTTTTGTAATATTGAACATTTTGCTGCATTGGCTAGCATACTCTGTTTACGCCATAACCTTGGACACAAACAATTAGAAGAGCACCAAATTCCATTGATAAAACAGAAGTTAACACCCTGAAAGATGTTTTGCAATTTTACAATTCAATTCAGCTCTGTTGCACACACGATGTGCATAAGTTTCAGTACGTCTGTGCCAGTAAGAGAGCAGGAGGCTGGCATTTATCAAACTAGTGGTAAGGAGAAGGCTGACAACAAATGACAAGGTGAGGAAACTTAACCAGCAGTATCTAGGCGCAACCAGACCGTGGGGAAGCTAGCATTAGCAGGATTCATGCCCCACGAAATGTGAGGAAGCTCATGCTAGCAGCACTTGCAAAGACGGGATGAATAAGCCAACTCTAGGAGCACCCAAGTGCAAAAGGAAAGTGAAGAGCTAGCAGCACATAAGTCCAATAAGGTGGTGAGGAAGCTAGTGTTAGCAGCACCCAAAAGCAACATGAGGGTAAAGAAGCCAATGTTGGCAGTCACGGAGTACAGCAAGAAGGTGAGGAAGCTCGCACTAAGAGCATTCAAGTACAGCAAAAAGTGAGGAAACAAGTGCTAGCAGCATCCAGGTACAGGAAGGTGAGGAAGCTAGCGCAAAATCTCATTCTCGAACCATGGTAATTTTTGGAGAAGCAGAAAAACCAACCAAACTCTACCTTTGCTTTCCACATCAATTGCCTCTTCAGACAGAAGGTTGTTGACAAGCCGGCAACTTCAAACATGGTTTAGACACAGCATGAGAGACTAACACGCCTGACACATTTGTACATAACTCCGTTGCTACGGGAGACGGAGCTGTCACACCAGACTTTAATGACATAAAATTGCTATTTTGCTCTCTCCTTAGCTCTGTTTTCATGTCGTGTCTTCCTGGTTGCTCTGACCCCCCCCCCCCCTTCTCCTCTCCCACCTTGGCATGGTGACTATCTGCCTCCATCCCATCCTCACTGGTGAGAGTTTCAATGAAGTGGCAGAGAGAGGACCAGGGGGCCCGCAAGTGATGGATGGCCACTCCTCTGGCCTTGTCCTTTTCATTCCCCGACTGCCATCCTCTCACTGCCTTCCTGGGGCCCTGCTTTGCTGGTAATGGCTTGAAACATGATAGGAGTCTAACCCAGTGTTTGCCGAGGGAGAGGAGCAGAGTCCCCTGGTCGTCCAGAGCAAAGCCTCAATCTGACAGGCTAAAGCAGAGAACGCTGCTGCTGATTTACACTCTGGGAAGCGGTGGGGACATACAGTGGACCAGGACTCCGACTCATGGAGCAGAAAGGAAAAGATGCACCGGGGGAAATATTAATTATCTGCTATTTATTTAAATGGAGATTTAACCTCCAAGGCCAGTGTGATATATCATGAAAACGTTTGTGCATTCCACAATCCCGCATTTACAAGATGCACAACAAAGCCACTTTTATAACCATGTCAGCTCCTTAATCCTGGTCACGCACAACATCTGCTACCGTCTTAAATAAGTACATTTGGTAATTTGTGCAATAGAGTTTTTTTGTTGTTTTTTTTTTTTTAAATGGTTTACTCTCTTGCTTAATCGGAGGAACTGCTTGGGGATATTTTACGGACTAAACCATGCACTGATGTTAATCAATAGTCGTCATGTCCCGATGTTTAGAACGTATACTTCAGATCAAATCTAGTGTACAGAGAGCCAGCTCTTGCCTAAAAGAAGCAGCATCAATGCATCCATAAATTGCACCGCTTATCCTCTGGAGGGTCCCTGCTGGCTCTTGAGCTGTCATCCATGTTTCACACCCCTGTGGACCTGGACATGGATGGCATCATTGCTCTTTCCTTACAGGTTGTCTTTTACAGAGACGGGTGGATGGATGGATGGATGGATGGATGGATGGATGGATGGATGGATGGATGGATGGATGGATGGACGTTTCTTTATAACCATCAAGCAAACTAAGGCTATGTTCACACTGCAAGGAAGGGTGTCCCAAATCCAACTTCTTTGCCCTTATGTGACCGAACAGCGCAAATCTGATGTTTTTCTAATCAGACTCTGGCCACTTTCATATACGACTCTTAATCAGATATACTCTATGTATATCTGATGCTTTTCAAAGCGACCTCAGTCTGAAGTGAGATCAGATGTAAACTGCCATCGTTCAAATTTTTGCTCAACCTTCTTCTTCCCTTTATCACTCGGTCATAATCCTGTCAGTTCCGATTGCACAACAACTTCAAAACTGATGCGCACATGCTGACACGTGGAGCATCCATATTTAAACACGGCGTGCCATGCGGCGTCGCGTCTTCTTCTGCACACGTGGGTCACTTCAGGGCTGTGGACTGTTCACACTGGAGTCTGATGGTGGTCGCATTTGAAGTGTGAACAACCATGCAAAAAAAAAAATCAGATCTCAGCAAAGAAGAATCACAATTGTGCATTTATACCCGCAGTGGGAACGTAGTCTGAGATGCACAGTGAAGCAAGCATGCAAGTCTGGTCTTTCAGACCTCTGGTAACGAAGAGGAGGCCTGCTCGTTTCCTCTTCTGTGCCACATGTTGCCGCCTCCTTCATATCCATCTCCTGGCTGTGTCAGAAGGGGTTGCCGGGGCTCGACGGCAGTCTGCAACAGAATAAATAACTGAGTGAAAGGTTTGTTAAGGAGGGCGAGCAGACAAGTGCAGCTGAGAGAGCCTCATCTGGAGAGTGTCTGCGAGAACATTAGAAAGCTGACAAAGGGAAGTAAATTGATGACGGAACAGCCTCAAATAAATGTGACATCTCAAACACATGCTCGTGCTGCAACTCCAAAGTGTGCGCCCGCGCGTGTGTGTGCCTTTGTGGTGACACATTTTGTGTAGGTGACAGCTAATCATATGGGTTTTTAACCTCACTGTTTATGTGATTAAAGAAATGGCGATAGTGCAGAGAATGACAAACAGTTGATCATTAAGTTATTCCTCCATGTATATTTCAGATAGCTCTCGAGTCCCAGGGTTTCCCGGTCCTGGTCCTTGAGGCTCCTCCAGCCTACATGTTTTAGATGCCTCACAGCTGATTAAAGTGAATGAATTGTGACCAGGCTTCTGCAGAGCTTGATGTTGAGCTGATCATTTGAATCAGGTGTTTTGGACATCTAAAGACATCTGAAACATGAAGGTTTGGAAGGACCCGAGGACCAGGACTAGGAAACACCGCCCTAGACCACATATGGGCAAAATATGACCTGAAGAATAGAGTCGGCCAACGGAAGATATCTATCCAACACACAATATTCTCACAAGAAGACAAAGTACCTCTACCCCCCCACGCCCACATAAAACAGATAAACCATAGGCAGCACTACGTTCATGCATCTCAAGGTTGATAAATACAATGAGTCTGTAACGCTGTATTACTCGATTCCAACAGGATGCTGTCTGCATTGCCAACCTCAAGTAACTGGTTAGGGTATTTTTCAATCTGGGGATCAACAACAGTTTAGAAATCATCCCACTTGCATTTAAGGTCATTGATTCCGTAGCTGATCCTTTACAGAGAAAGAAAAAAAAAAGTCAACATGTCAAAAGTTCTTGTTTTTTGGAACTAGGACTTTTGGAACTAGAATGTTCTGGACTGGCTGAGAGATTTTATGATGTTAAACATCATTCAGCCTTATATGTTCTGTGAATTGTGTGGCATGTTGTCCACACATACTCTATACTCGGACGCATTGTAATATTAATATTTTATCCTTATCTTACAGATCATTCCTGCTGAATTCATACTGATTTGTAAGCCAGCTTCAAAGGCCTTGCACCCAGCGTTTGAATTATATTTGACTTGTATAACTACATCTCTCTAAGCTGCATCTCGCGTTCCTCTTCAGCCGCTAATCCTCACTAGCAAACTATCGATGCCTGATGTCAGATCATACGCTGATCTGATCCATCTTACCTGATCACAAGCATCTGTTTGCGACATATTACACTGATACGGGCGGATGCGCAGCCGGCGCTGCACCTCCGCTAATGCCGGCGAGTGAGCTCACATGCAAACACGTTCACATGTGAATTAAACAAAAATGCACATGCATTTTCACTGTCGCTTTGATTGGACTGGATATACAGCTGAACAGATGCGCGCGCGCACAAACATACACACACACACACGCCGCACATGTTTGTGTAACACTGGCCCGAAGCTCTTGCTCAGTGTCATTTGAATCGGCAGTAAGAGGCTTAACATGAGCGGCCACTTGCCTCAGCAGAGCTGCGTCCAATCAGACTGAAGGGAAGCCCCCACTGCAGCACATCTGTTCCTGCGTGGCTCCTCTCCTCCCCCCTCATGCACATCTGCATGGTGCTCCTTCGGGGGCACACACACACACACACACACACACACACACACACACACACACACACACACACTCTCAAGCACATACGCACACACGTGTGTGTCATGCTCAAAAATAGTTGGTCATGGATGGCAGTGAAATCGACCGTTGATGAACTTCCGCCCACCAGTCTCTGACTCACTAACATCCCACAAGTTTTGAACACGAGTGAACACATTGACATCTGGAGTAAAATCTACGCTTGTAAGCACCCGTTGAAAACTGTTGCTTTTTTTTCTATATGCTTATTGCTTCATTTCACTTGACGTCATGTCACTGCGTTGCCATGATGAGGCAGCGCATGCAGGGCAGGGATTAAATTTATCCAACGGAGGCGCTTACACAAACTCCCAAAGTGCCTCTCTGTGTTATTTATTTTTTTTTTTTTATCATATATGATTGCTGAAATCAATCAAGCCGAGAAACCACAAGTAGTTTTATCGAGTCCAAGTCCAAAAAAACGTCATTGACCAGAGTGACCATGCAGAATATCACATTAGAGCCACACACCCAACTGACAGCTGGCGGATAATGGAACAATACACCACATATTTCATTCTAATAGATGCAGTTCACTTCTTGTTATGTTTTTTTCTTCATTTTCTGTTTTGTGGTTGACATTTTTTAGGAAAGTTTTGACATAATTCATGAAAAAGAACGTCAATGAAACTAATAAACCTAAAATGATGAAAAATATGAATGTTATATCCTGGATACAGACACTGTCATCTTGTATTGATGATGAAATTTCGAGCCAGCCTCAGAGCTGCTGTCAATCACGAGCCCTGTTTTTTTGTTGCATCAAATAAATTAGAGAAATGAAAATTTGAACAAACCTCAATGTCACAGAAACTACCTGAAATGACAGAAACCACCTTCTGAGTTTGTCATGAGTTTGGCCTCCTCTATCCACCAACAGATAGATAGATAGATAGATAGATAGATAGATAGATAGATAGATAGATAGATAGATAGATAGATAGATAGATAGATAGATAGATAGATAGATAGATAGATAGATAGATAGATAGATAGATAGATAGATAGATAGATAATTCTTGTGTTGCAGCAGGTCACTAACAATCATAATAGATATAAACATACACATGTACTGTATATCTATATGTATATATGTTTAGTTAGGTGTTTAGTCTGACTAAACAGCTATACAAACAATAAGTGGCAGTGGCACAGATGCATACATATGCATATATTCATATATAACACAGGACTATACAAGCTACACAGGGAATAAGGGCAATCTAAGGGCTACACTTTTGAGGACCTCATGCCATCTAGCTTGATGCAAACACAGGCAATGGCAAAAGCAAAACTAAGATGCATAATGAGGACACATTTCTAGCTACAAGAAAAGATACACAAAAAACCAATTACAGATCACAGCATCCATGGCATTAGGACGAAAACACAAGACACTTTTTGAAACACGAGTGCTAGATTAGAAAGTTTATCCATCAGATGGAAAAGTAAAATTTGCACCTGACAGTTTACGGCTTATATTTTACTGAGGTAATTTATGATTCATAACATATATTAAATCTAAACCATGAGTCAGTAAACCACCCTCCGCCTGTCAGCTTGCCTTGTAAATGATTCCGGCGGATTTATATTTGCATACATGTGTGACCTGTTAATATGTCCGGCGGCCGACGCCGGCGATCTTCCACCGGCTGTCAGCAATTGAGATTGATAACGGTAACACGGATGAGTGAGCGGCGGCGAGGCGTGCCAGGTGCCGGGTCATCAATCAAATCATAGACCGCTCACAGACGTGTCTCATGAACCAAACGGCTGGTCTTGTTGATGATGTAAAAGGAGCGTTTTAAAGTTTCATCTGTCACAGCCGAGCGTGTCCATCACATCATCTCTTAACGTTTTGCAACCGTAGGGTGTGTATGAACGCTGGTTTGTATCTGTCCAAAGCTGGCTGCATGTGTGTGTGTGTGTGTGTGCGCGCACATGCCTGTTGAT